>UELU01136494.1:0-22369 GCA_900490025.1 Megastigmus dorsalis | reverse complement strand
ACTCGGTACCTTACGAAAGTTATTGGAATCAATTTATAATATAATATTATTTATATATAGATCGTTAGAGGGTTTTTGAACAGCTTTTGAATAATTTTTTTTTAATTTTATGGTGCAGGGCCCATATTATAAATTATTTGTCTCTAAATTATTTATTTTCGCAAGAAAATAACAGTCAGCTAAAATTCTAGACAATAATTCTGATCATGCAAAACAAGTCTAATTCACTTGAATATATAAAGTAATAATTCTAAGGTAAATATGTATTAACGTAAAATATCTAGAGATTTTGTCATACATTGTCTAAGATAACAGCAATCGAACCCTTTTTTACAATACTTTTGCAAATTCTTCTATTAATATGATATATTTTATAATAAAATACGAAATTGCAAAATTCTTGATTGCAGTGTTCTTACTATTATCTCAGATTCAAGGTAAAAAATTAATACGAGTACTGAAATAATTACCTGATACTTTCTGAGTCTAATAAACCTTATAATAGATTGATCTCGAAATCTGTCAATAAATCCTCTTCTGAATTATCATATTAGTAAGTCTTCTAATTAGTAATTCATTAACAGCTAATATTTACCCATATATACAGCCTTGCTTTTTTTAATCCAATGTAATTTAGAATATTACTAAATTAATCTAATGGATTACACAGCAAATTGTAAGACTTAAAAAGAAGTTTTAATGAATACAGAAATGCTGTAAATTATATAGATGTTTATTTATGTTTTTTTATTTACAATGTGTAAAATGTTGTCATAGCAACATATAGAAAGTAATTAGGTTACGGAAATCTTCATGATACTTTATACTATGCAAGGCACCTACAGTTTTATAGTATATCGGGCTCGTAGAATATCCATTTTCGCAATAAAGTATTTAAGTAGAGCACATGCGTTATAAGGCGTAAAATCTTGGGATTTAGTTAGTTAAAAATATATGTAAAACGAAACGAGGATAGCCGATTCTTTTTATGCCTTCACAATTCTCATTAATTGCATTTAAAATATAGCTACTAGAATATCTTGAAGTTTAAATAATTATGTATATAAAATGATCGTTAAGTATGGAAAAATATAGAGAATAAAAAAGTTTACTTTCATTAAAACTATGGACGGAAAAAAGTGTATTCGTATTATTTTAACTTACCTAGACTTAAATTAGAAAGTACAGGGGTTTATTTTATATTTTATGTGAAAATATAAATATGAAAAAATGTATTTAATGAGCACTATCGCATAACTAAAATTTGAGGTTACGTTTTTAATTAATATAAATTGTGTTATCTGATTAAGCTGTCTATAATCTATGAGAAATTAATTTAAGAATTCACTATACAAAGTAAAATCTATGATTTTTGGTTTACTGACAGAATACAAACGAGGATATGTTATTTAGGTTATGTTCTTAACCAAATAAACTTGCTCAACCATATTCAGTAATGCGTAATGTGCGAAATAAGAATAGAGAATAAAATAAATTCACTTCTATCAGGAGTAAGAATAATTCACACGATGACGACACCTGGATTGAGGTTATAAGGTTCTAAGGTTCACTTTATATTTTAAACATCATTTATTGGCATGTCAATAGGATGAATTTTAGTACACTTATGCATTGTAAACCATTAAATATGAAAAAATGTAATTAATGATCATTAGTGCATAACTAAGATTTGAGGTTATGTGTTTAGTGAATATAAATTGTGTTCTCTGATTTAGTTGTCCCTAATCTATGAAAAATAACTTAAAACATTTACTACGTAACTTTAAGTCGTGTACTGCAATCAAGTACACAAGTTTTATCCAAAAATTGACACATTAACACCATTTTTTCGAGGTTATACGGTTGTAATAAATCTTACTCTATAGTTTTCCTATATTCTGCAATCCTTAATCTTGAAGTTGCAAAAAAATTCATTGTATTAGCATATTTCTATCGCAAGTTCTACGATTTTGAAAAAAAAAGCTAGTTTTGCCCACTGTGCGGCGTCAAAAGAGGGACGCACTTCACGCAGGAAAGCTGCAGCAGTCCAGCAGATACTTTTTGAAGAAGAGGAAGAGAAATTAGTAGTTAAAACTTTAAACGCGTTTTTCTCGAAACAAAATTTTTTAAATCTGCTGCAGCTCTAACTAGAACAAAAATCATTTTGTCGACTTGAATCTTTTTGAGATTTGTTCGGCATATGATTTGTCCCACCATGACGTAGGATTTTTTTGATTACTTGAAAAATGCTAATTTGCCATAAATAAAACCGCAATTTTTTTATGAAAAAATTCGATCTTTTTTTCAAAACTTTACCATTTAGTTCGATTTCAATATTTTTTCGAAATTTTAGGTCATGGTAGGGAAAATATCTTCTACTTTAACGGAATATTTTTTTTTTTCAGGCACTTGGAAGGCTGAAATCACTGCAGCAATGGGGGTACTTTTTTTTGGAGGTCTGAGTGATGAGCAATTACTCCCGCAAAATTCATGATTTTTATTTTAAAAAATTATTTTATCTTTTTTAATGTCAAATAAAAACGTTCTTCAAATTTTAAAAGATTAGCTTCATTAGTTTTTTTTTTAATTAATTCCCAAAAATCACCTTTTTTTTCGTGCGGTCACACTGGTGGACCCCCTTAAATGATAAAAATTGACATGGGTAGATTATTTTCGGATGAATTATCGTGCTCCTATTGTATATTATAACGAATTCGCGATTGAATCGAGGATTTAATCGTTAATTCGGTTTTACGCTCGATCCGACGGCGCGCAAGCACCGAGGATGATGAGCAGGACAGCGAGCTTGGCGCGTGTCGCGAATAAGAGAGAGATAGGCTATCTCGCAAATTAGAGAGAGACGGCGCGATAGGTAAATTCGATCGCGCCCGGGAGATCGATTTCCGCCGCGAATCACGACAGACGTGAAAAGTATTTGATACGTACGAGAATGCGCGACGCGACACGGTTGTGTGTGTGTGAGAGTGTGTGTTACGGCCACCCACAAACCCGTCTTAAGCTGCACTGGGCTGCAGGCCAGTTGGGGATACCTTTCCTATTCTGCTTACCTGCTTGAACCACAGGTAGAGACAGGGTGCATCCTCGGAGGATCAGGGGTCCTTTTATACCCGGGATTTACCGCGAAAAAGGCGCTTTCTGAAGGATTTTCCCGGCAATTTTCGTGTGTGACTGTGTGCGTAAGTGTCGCATAAATTCATTTCATAACCTAAAGGTGAGTGACAATACTTAAAATATTAAATTTGATTAGTTTTATGATGCCGGTGTTTTTTAGGTTATGTGGTGTGTATGTTTTGTTTGATGTCGTGGTTTTTTAGTGTTTTTTCTTTCCAGATATTGTATGTGTGTGTACCCTATAGTTTTGTCTCGGTTGGTAGCCTTTGCTACTGTGTGGTTGTGGTTCTAATTTTATGTATGTGTAATTCTATTCTGTTCTCATGCTTCTGCTATTTTATAATCATCTTTTTGCGGTTATTAACTCATGTTTCTTTTCCTTTCTTAGATTTCGGTCCAGACGTGATGCTGCGATCTTATTTTGCTGCCCATGGTTCGGGACCATCAAGTTGCCAGGATTGTTTCATCGTGGATGCGCATAGGTTCTGCGTCTGGCGCGGAAGTATGAAACTGGTAATTGCATCGTCCTTATACCTGGTTATGTGACCGGTCTGGTGACCTTGTTGTTGGCGCGAAAGTTTAAATAGTGATTGCAAGGTAATATACTAAAACGTGAAATCATTATTCTTAGTTCGTCTTTCTAATTGTTAATTCATAGATATTAAGTATAAATTTATAATAATTCATTTTTATTTTTGATTTTAGGTTTTTCTAATGATCTTTGGTTATTTGGTATAGTATAAAAAAATAGTAATTATTAAAATTAAATGATAATGATAAATAATAATAATCAAAGTTGTGTGAATAATAATTAACTAATAAAAATAAATAATAATAATCAATATTTGTGTTTTTCAGGTATGAACATTTGGTGAACTAGTTACAGAAATATGCCCAAAAATTTAAAAATGTGTTCCTCAACATTTGAAATTGGATTTTGTTTTTGTGGAAAATCACAGGTTTCGTGGATTTCCCCATACACTACTTATACAAAATAGATGCAGTGACCATTGTAATTATTAACTTTTAGAGGGCGGGAAAATTTTGGTACAAATCGACTTTTTAGTTAAAGGAGGACGCCGACGAATGCGTAGAAAATAAATAAATCTAGATAAACTTACAAAAATTTTTTATTCTTTAGAGCTGATCAAAATACTAATATTGGAATAAAATTTAATCGGGGGAAATGCGCGGAAATATAAAAAAAATTCAAGTCAATTTTGTTAAAAGAGTGAAAAATTCAAGATTTCATGCGACATCAGTATTAAAAATTACAAAAAATCACTTTTTTTATATTTTCCACTTCATAGAGAAGACATTTTTTATTCAAATACTTCAGAGTTTAAGGATTCTTTATGCTGAAGTCGATTTTATAGGATTCATGCCAAGTTTGACCATGGGCCGCTACCGGCGTCCTCCTTTATTTCTTTTTAGGATTTCTTTAAGTATCTCTTTTGCTTGTTTATGCCTTACATATTAAATGCATACCTAGTCGCATATATAGAATATATAGAAGTGAAACTTTCAATTATTTGAAGAAAAATTTAAAGATCTGCTATTTTACTATATCACAGTTTCTTCTATAACTTTAAGATGAAATTGAATTTCGACAAACAGAGAACGGGACTTTATTCGATGAGAAATTTGCTATCTGGATAGATAATAAAAAAAAATTGATTTTTTGAAAATTTTTAGGTGTATACCCCCCCCTTACGTCTTCCATGTGTACGGTTTCGATTTTGACTCCTTACTCATCAGTCAATTCAAAAACATTGGAGCCCAATTTTTCTGTTATAATATAGGGTTTATTTCAGGAACTTACAGTTTTGCGTCGTAAACTGCGAGGCTTAGCAATCGTGGCGAAGTCATCCAAAACCATTCGATAGCAAGAATCCGTCCGTAGGAATCGCCGTAACTGATGCCTAATGATCTTGGACTCTACATAACCCAGCATCCGAGCGATCTTATCTAAATCCGTTCTAATGCCGTCTCTACTTCCTAAGGACTTGACTTTACTGCGGTAAAAGTCTCTTTCCACCCGAATTATAGTCAGACCTGCTTCCGTTATTCGACGCAGCACACACTCCAAGATTTTCATATGCTCCTCGAATGTTTCCGTAGGCACAATTTTATTGTCTCGGAACACAAAGGCGTACTGGTCGACATCTGGTCCCACAATCCTGTCAGGTATAATTTATTAGCGCGGGTTTTACTTTAATAGGATGATCGGCTAGTAAGGCAATAAAGGAACAAGCACTTGGAAGTAATTGAGATTTATTATAAAACACTCTAAGTTACAGGTTGGCGCCATGTCTCGCTGTTCCGCTCCATGCGGAAGGGGTTGTTGGTTGAGTATTCGGAGACCAAGAGACCGAGAGCGCGGCGCTATGCCTTCCGCGCCGCGAGGCGCGAGTCACACATGTGCACACTAGCATACCTTACAGCGCCTTCATATGCTAATTAGTCATCGCATGTTCATAACGTCACACCGCGAAGGACAGTGTATGCACTAGCTTCCTTTTCACTCTCTCGGTTACATAATCATACTCTACATTCTCTCTTTGCTTCTCATATTCGCAACAATGAGAAAATTAATTTCAAATAATCCCAAGCCTGGTACAGTAAATGCCGATAAGGGCTTCGATTCTTCGATCATAGGAATTTGCTGGTAGGTGCTGCTTAAGTCAACGGTCCATGTACATCGGGTTCTTTCCAACTTGCGCAGTGTTGGATTCATGTAGGGCAGCGGTTTTTTGACCTTACTCAATTACTCGGCTTTTTTATCGTATCAAAGGCTCTTTATTATTCAGTCTTGAACTGCTTACAGGCTGACTTAATTGACATTGCAATTCATCAATCAAGGGTGCAAAAAATAACGTCTCTCAATTAACCATATATTCACCAAAATAACCTTCTATGATGAAAATGTGGAGAAAATTGATAAAACATATTATTTTATCCGTTCACATACACAAAGGTTTTTGAGATCGCTCATTACAATTCCATCGTTAGATTTTTAAAATTCAATATGGCAGATCCAATATGGAGGTCGAGAATCCGAAAAAAGCCTCGAAATTTGATGAAAATCAGTTTACTGAGGTTTTTGAGGTAGCTGATTACGAGTTCATCGTTAGATTTTCAAAATGCAATATGTCGGATCCAATATGGCAGACGGAAATCCGAAAAAAGTCTCGAAATTGGATGAAAATTAATTTACTGAGGTTATTGAGGTCGCTAATTATGAATCCATCGTCAGCTTTTCAAAATTCAAGATAGCGGACATAAATTCGAAAAAACTCGGAAATGGATGAATATTTGTATACTGCGGTGTTTGAGGTCGCCGAATTCTGTCTCTTTCTGTGTACTACTTTACAGTGAGTCTCCTTGCCTCTCACTGTTACTCAATTTATGATACAATAATATAAATCACTTCCTCCACAATGGAGATATGTTCTTACTCGACAGTTAGAACTGCATTTCTTTTTACTTTGTCTGCATTTATGAATATAAGTACGGTTCATCTGGTTTTTACGAATATAATTTTTAGCTATCGACATCACGAATGCTTTTGTACCTATCTTACTTTTACTATCCCCATATGCATTGAAAATCACATCCGAATTGACTATAATTGCTCGAATGAGTCTCATGAATACTATGTTCACTTTTTCGAGTGGATACTTGTAGTATCACATTGTTGCAATGTCCATTATGTCCATTACGTATATCAACACCGCCCATGTATCGATTATAAACATGAAACGCTTGCGGGAATGGTAATCAATTTTGCATTTTTCTTCTAAGCTGTACCGTCTTGAATGTAGCATTGGAGTCATACCTGCAGCTGTGGAAACTATCGATACTAGTTTTGAACCCATTGTAGTTATATAATTTATTCCACAGTTTTTATTATGTTTTGCCACACAACTTCTCCAAGATGACTTTTTCTGATGAGGTTCTTCTCAGTTCCTCGATTTTCTCTGATTAATCCCGTATATTTCAACCTGAGTTTATATACATGTACCATTAGATCTAAGTTAGTAAAATAGTTATCAAAGTATAAATGAAACTCAGGAATCCTCCCGGCAGCTGTCTTTTCAAAAAATGGTTTCAATAAATTCATGCGAGTACTAATCAAACCACGCGAGTACCCAATGCACACTTGCCCAAGTTGATACGATCAACGAATTCTTTCCACAATAAAGATCCAAGTTGAGTAAATATCCATTTGCCGTAGAACGTACCCAAAATTTTATTCCAATACGTTTCAGTTTTCCTCTATTAATTTGTTTGAGTGAGGTTCGGGCATATGATTTCGTCGATGGATAGAACAGTCCTTCAGATGCCAAAACGAAGAATATTGTTTTGAAACGTAGTAAGTAATGCATGATCTCGCCTACTTCTATCATTAGGATTATTATCATCAGACTTTGAATATTTCTATTTCGGTTTTCTATTTTCAAAAGTATCTCGTCACGAATAAAAATGAATCTTTCGACAAGTAATATCTTTGAAATTTCCGTTTATTGAAAGAACTTGTTACATGCATCTGAAATGCATATATATAGATATATAGAGCCTCTTGCGCTCGGTAGCTCGCGTTTAGAGCTCGAGAGCTAAGCCGCACCAATGAGCGCTCACCACCGCACTCGGCGGCTCGCGAGTTCGCTCATTGGTGCGCGCCAGCTCGACTCGAGTGTATAAAGACGGGCGAAAAGTCTAAGCACTCAGTATTCCTTCGCCGGCCATCCGCCGAGGCGAACGGACGGTCCTACCAACCACCACCGACACGCACTTACACCCACAGCAGCCAGCGCAGGGACGAAGTATAAAGAATATACAGGAGTAACAGCATACATTGTAGTTGTTCTTCATTCCGCCTCCTCCCTCTTCGTAGCAGTAACAGTAGCAGTAGCAGCAGCAGCGGCAGAGTGGGGACGCCCCACCTCGCCCGCACCAGCGCCGCCGCTACTCGCGCTGCCACTATCTGTTCTCCCACTCCACCCGGACCATATAAGTAAATGCGAGCAGCTCATCGAGTCAGTCGGCTCTTAAGCTCCGACCCGGCCGGACCTCCTAGCTGAGAGTGTATCTCAGCTACAGGATCGCTGGAGCGAAGGAGCTCAAGCCGCGAGCCCGTGGTGGCCGACGACCGGGCGCCGTGTCGAACAGGCACCTGGGAGAGTACTTTGCTCCCCGGGTTGCCTTATTAAGGAGGCGCCTGGGTCAACCTCGACCCGGGTACAGGACCTGGCCGAGGGGGTTTCCCCGCAGGTACCCCAGAGGGAAGGCCGAGTCCGAGATCGGGCACCCAACCGAACAGGCTCTGGGCGCGCATTTGCTCCCCGATTTTGCCTTACTAAGAGGGCGCCCCGGGTCAGCCTCGACCGTTCTTTGACGGTCACGACTTGGATACAGTCATAAGTCGTGTTTCACACGACCTCCGTTCGGTCCGAGACCGGGCACCTTATCGAACGGGCAATCTGGGCGAGCATTTGCTCCCCGGCTGCCTTACTAAGAGGGCGCTCCGGACAAAACTCGACCGTTACCCTCGACGAACGTGCGTCTTTGGGTACGGGGGTCCGGTCCACGCTCCACTCGCGCCGCCACTCGACGTATAGAGTAGTCGTGTCTCGCGCTCACCCCCCCCCTATGGGACCTGGCCGAGAATTAACTCACCGGAAGACCCTAGGGGCAACGAGTCGCCGAGACTCGGACTAGTGGCGACTACACCCGAGACGAACGCGCGTCACGGACACTGCCACGTTCTCCTCCTCCCAGGTTCGAACGCAGCCTCTCAAGCGCCCCCTGTGGGAGACTTGAGAAGTAGGTCAAGCAGGCCGCTCCGGGGATCTATGATCCCCACGGAAGCCTGGACAAACGCGGGTGGAGGGCTCCCCACTTTTACGTTCGATGTAATCGGCGGCGACTCGAATCTCCAGAGTGGGAGGCGGGCAGCTATCCTATATAAATAAGGAGGGACAAGCTGCCTTGGAGTCATTCGGTCTCCGGCTGCGAGACCACGAACTTCGACTCTCGCATCGTGGAGGCAGCAAGTCCTGTTTTGTCGAAAGCGGGTGAGCTACCGCTGCAGTTTCCGACTGCCCCCCGGCCGCGCAAGCGCCGGAAGAGGCGCAACGAAACACAGCGGTAATCGACGAAGGCAGGGGTGGCCACGGCCTTCTCGAAGGCTCGTCACCCCCGCCTCCTCTGACTCCTTGGAGATTGTCTCCTCGGGAGAGGGTAGTCGGCCATTGTGGCCAAACTTAACTTTCCCGGAGTTACCGCTCTCCAGCCCCAGCTCCAGTGACGGCGAGAACCCCGACGTGCAGGTGCGCAGCGTGGTGGTTGTGGTGAAGCCTCCAGTGGCTTCCCCAAAGCTCCCCCCCACCAGTCCGGAGAGGACTACTCCGCCTGTCGGCAGCGCCGGTGACGAGGATATCCTCGACCTGGACTGCCCGACAGACTTGGAGGTGCTCCATCCGGTGGGGGTAAGAGTGTCCACTCGCCCCACGCTATTGCGGTGGCCGGCGCGCCCACCTCTTGCGGAGACCCCGGGACATAGGCAGCAGAAGTTTGCGCTTCCGCAGCTGCGTGACCCGCGGAAACTCGCCGCCGCCAGGAGGAACATCCTGGGAGGAGTCGCCCCAACACGACGCAAAGCCCTTGCGTTCGAGGCCACCGTTCTACCTCGCAGCCGCAGCGCCAGCCGGAGGCGCGCTTTGAGACGGCTACAGCCGCGCCCTCCGAAGAGCCCAGAATGGCGGACACCTCCCCGATTCAGGCTACCTTAAGTCTTTAAGGTTTTGCAATCGGCCCTTTTCAGGGCCACCTAAACGAGCGTAACCACAAGCTCCTCCCCCCTCACTCCCCCACTCCACAAATAGCTAGGAATATAACAAATGGCGCCCAACGTGGGGCTCAGTATAAAACAAGCCGAGTTGGAACTCGGACGGACTCATAGAGAGGCTAGCCGGATAAATTCCATTAACACATTCACCACGGTTGACAAGATCACGCAGTAGCAGTCTCGCCAGTGGAAAGGAGGAGAAATCACTTCTGGGAGTGGAGAAACACCCAGTGGCGCCCTCAAAACCGAGAGGTAGGAGAAGAAGCTGCTCTCTACCCCCACCAATTCCACTACTACCAAGGAATTCAGATATATTAAGGAACGAAGCATCGGGGAGCTCAGTCCAGAACGAGCAGTCAACGAGAGAACACAGCGAAGAAGCTCATCTGGAGGCAAATATCGTCGAGAACAATATTCTCATAGATATAGCTGCCGGACAAGCTGACGTGGTAGCCAGAAACCACGTTCTAGCAGTTCTTGCTGCAGAAATCGCCGAAGCAGGAGCTCCAGAAAACAACGTAGCCGAAGCGCCAGAGCCAGAAGTAGCAGTCATGGCAAACCCTCCACAGATGCCAGCAGCACTGCAGAATTGGGAGGCTTACACCCAAGCGCTCCTTGGACACCGCCCCGCCTTACCGGAATTCTATGGAAGGGAGCATGAAGATCCCGAGGCATACCTACAAAGATGCACGGAATATATAGAAGCCTTTAACCTCCCTGAGAGACAAAAGGTTAAGGCGGAGAAATGGTGGCAATGCTATCGTACAATGGGCGTTGACTGGTCGCGATTCCAGGAGCTAATACGGAATCGGTTCGATAGGAACCCCAGCTTTACGGAAAGAAGCAAGGGGAGAAGGAGCCTGTAGGACCATTTTTGCAGCAAAAATACATGCTCTTTCAACGTGTACGGCCTGCCGAGCCCGAAGCAGCAAGAGTAACAACGCTGGTTAACCTCATGATTCCGTCTTTACGGAAGTCAATGAGAGCACATCAGTTCGCCGATTTTTCTGAGCTACTAGGGAAAGCCTTAGAAGCCGAAAAAGATGAGGAGGACGAGAGTCACCCACGGGCAAAAAACAAGAAGGAGCAACCTGAGGAGAAACCCAAGAAGGCATGGAAGCCTGAGCAAAATGATCCTCCGAAATGCTGGTACTATCCAAGACGGCATTTTCATCGAGACTGTGAAGTCTTAAAAAATAGGAACAGGCAACCGCAAAACTGGAGGGAGGCGGTAGATGCTCCGGCGGCCCCCGCCGATAACCCCAACAGCCGGAGATAAGTAGCGTTGTCAACCCGACATGCGCCCTCCCCAAAATTCAAATAAATCTGGGAGGAAAGACATTGCCAGCTGTCCTAGACACCGCGGCAACAAACAATTTTATTAGAGAAGATTATCTTCCAAAGATGACATCTATAACACGAAGAGCAATTAATACGAATCTCGCAGCGGAAGATTCATCTATGACCATCATTGGTCAAACAGAGATCTCTTTTACCTTACAAGGGAAGCAATTCACTATCGCTGTCTTGGTAGCTCCAAAATTACGAGCACCTTGTATCCTAGGGCTTTCTTGGTTAAAAGACGAAGAAGCCGTAGTGGATTTAACAAGAAACGTTCTATATATCGGCCGCAAGAACCGCGTAACCGTACCATTTATCGTCCAAGCCCCAGGTCTTACGGTAACGTCTAAAAAGGAAGAATTACAGTTGGAAAATGGTTTTCCCGGACCATTTTCAAGTCAATTCAAGGAGATAGTTCAAGCACACGCTCACGTGCTTATGCCTATTGGCGGAAGGTTGCCGCAGACCAAATCAGTAAAACATGCGATAAAGGTAACCTCGGAACAAGCTTTACGGCTACCTTCGTATCGTTACTCTGAGCAAAAAAGGGCCGAAATTGACGAGTAAGTTCAAGAAATGCTCGCTACGGACATCATCGAACCTTGCACCTCGCCCTCCAGCTCGCCAATCGTCATGGCCAAAAAGAAAGATGGCCGTTCTCGATTTTGTATAGACTACACAAAATTGAACGCCATCACAGAAGACACCTCACAGGCCATTCCTAGAATTACCGACCCGCTCAAGGATATTGGAAACGCTACTATCTTCACTACAATCGATTTAAAAATCGGTTACTGGTAGATCCCAATGGAAAGCGAATCAAAAAAGTACACCGCCTTTTCAACTCCCTCTGGTGGATGTTATCAGTTCCGGGTTATGCCATTCGGTTTGAAAGGCGCCCCAGGAACGTTCCAGAGGTTGATGTCTCAAGAAGTCCTCACGGGATATCTAGATAAATTTTGCAAAGTCTATTTAGATGACGTCAATATTTACTCAAAAAATTATGACGATCATTTACACCACTTCTCTAGAGTGTTAGAGAGACTTAATATACATGGACTGACCGCAGCGCCGGAAAAATGTCGATTCGGGCATACCGATATCGATTACTTGGGTAACAGCAGAAGGGAACGAGGCCAAAGATGACTACATCAGCGCCCTCTTGAACATACCTACCCCCACCACAAAAAGACAGCTCTAAGCCTTTATAGGGACGTGCAACTGGCTTCGAGAGTACATTCCGCACCTCGCCGTCACCATGGCAGGACTAACGGATCTACTACAAGGCAAAAGGAGTTTTAGATGGACACAAGTGGCACAGCAAGCCTTCGAGAACACCAAGGAGCTCCTTTCCAAGCCGCTCAAGCTCGCAAGGCCACGCCCAGGAAGCCGCTTCGTCTTACAGACTGACACGAGCGCAAGAGGTATGGGAGCCGTCCTGTATCAAGAGAGACCAGAGGGAGGCCGAGACGTAATAAGCTATGCGAGCGCAAAGTTTAAACCTGCAGAAAGCCGATACCATTGTAACGAGCAGGAGCGTTTGGCCATTATTTGGGCCATTAAACATTTCAGGCCGTATCTAGAGGATCAACCCTTCATCCTCAGGACAGACAGCAAGGTGTTGACTTGGTTGGATCGGTTTAAAGATACGCGCGACAAACTAACCAGATGGGCCTTGCTGCTGCAGGAGTTCTCGTTCGTCCTAGAGCATTGCCCAGGGAGAAATAATGAACTACCTGACGCTTTGTCTCGGCAACCAGCCGAAGAGTACCAGGGCGACCTGGATGACCAGGAGAGATTGTTGCCTCCAGATCTCCAGGGTCCGGTAGAAGAGCACATCCCAGCAGCATATCTCATGGAGGACGCACAGACACTTGGAATTCGCACAGAAGAACGATCTACAACCATCAGAAGAGGAGTTTCAAAAGAAACACCTCGTCATAGATGGGGCGTTATGGATGAGGAACAACGAAGAAGACGTCTGGAAACTCGCAGTACCTGAGGCTGTGGAAGCCCGGGTATTATACGAATACCACGACCCCGAACACGCAGAGAGCTATTAAGGAGCATCATCGTTGGCCCAGGATAACCAGAGACATAAAAGAGTATGTCAAGCTCTGTCACCTCTGCGCAAGTGTAAAGAAGACACCACAGCAACACAGACTTACACCCTTTTCAGGGCCACCTAAACGAGCGTAAACACAAGCTCCTCCCCCCCCCTCACTCTTCCACTCCACAAATAGCTAGGAATATAACAAACTTACCATTAGAATTGCTACAAATGTATTCAGATCATACATTAATAAGTATAAATAATTTTTTTTGCCGGCATCAATGATATATTGCTTCATTTCCGTACAAAAAAAGATTTCGAAAAGTTCTACCGGTGCACTCTCTCTTATTCTTTTCTAAGTAGAATCGTTCAACAGAATTTCATCTTCAAGATTGCTACAATATTATATTTCTCCATCCTTCGGATTGAATTGATGATCTTTTTCCAATTTATCTTTGTATTTCAATATTCTTGATAGCTTTATCATAAGTGACGCCTGATAATATCTCATCATTCGAATTACCTCAGAAACTAGAATCATCTGGATTCGGGATAGCCGCCAATACATCTTCATTCGATCTGTACACTTCAGTCTCAACTTCTGATGAGATATTTTTTCTTTGTTGTTTTCGAGATATTTCGGAAATGATGTATATATATATATATATATATATATATATACCTTGTATGAAGGAACTTACGCAAGAAAAGATATAATTCTATAACACAATTTCGGAAGCTACAAATCAATATAAGAAATATTTCTTAGAATTGAAAATGTATACAACAGTCTAATAAACCTACCATGAAACGAATAGTATGTGAATTACTATCCAGAAAACGAATAGCAAGTTGATGAAACATTCATCATATTCACGAAAATGAACTACTAGTATTGAGATAAATTTCTGTTTACTTATACATCGAATCAATGAGAAGATAGAAAAATATTCGTTATGTCGGAAGAAGTTATTACAATGAAACATTTAAAATGAGCATCAACAATGTGAATTTTAATTACTTTAGCAGTAATCTAAATCATAATGAAATACAATATCACTTCGATGCTGAATGTAGTTCACATAGATATATTGGATCCGCCATATTGAATTTTAAAAATCTGACGATGTATTCGTAATCAACGTCATCAAAAACCTCCGTGTATGTCTGCTAAAGAATATTGAATGGATAAAATTATATGTTCTATCAAATTTCTCCACATTTTCATCATCGCAAGTTGTTTTGGTTAATATATGGTAAATTGAAAGCGGGTAGGTCTTTTTCAAGTCAGGAAAAAAATTCTATAGTAAAGTTGAGCTTTTTTGTGCACCATTAGTTGATGTTTTGGATAATTTCAAGTACATTGTCAACCCGAAAAAATATCACAAAGACAGAAATTCCCGAATTTTTGACCTTGCCAATCGAAATAGCGACCTCGAAAATAGTAACTGCGGTATTTTTGGTATGATTTCGTAATAATTTATATATCATTCATAACGTTTGAAATGATAGGTAAAATTCTGCACTCTTCGGCGTCAACAGGTTAATTCTATTTCTACGGCTCTCGGCAACTGGTACTGCTTTCCATCGCTTAAAGTTCCGATTACTAGATTATTTTGAAGCTCTCGTGTCTCTCCAGTAGACAACACTGTTCGCGGGATTTGCACATATTGCCTTGTATGTGCTCTATTGGCCGTCGAATTCGTTACTGTGGCCGTAGTTGTAATGACTAAGCCCGAACCCATACACAGACACGCTGCTTCCGTAACCAACTGCTCTTGTTTCTACACTCCTCGTTGGCACCGCATTTTCTGTATTCGCCACTGCTAGTCTCTCCACTTGCAATGTCGCACCTGCCACGGGCTCTATGTGGTTCTGCTCTACATTTTGTTGGCATGTAGTCAATGAATATCCACTTCATGGACCTGCACTAAACTTGATTCCAGCGGAGAGAAACTTGGTAAATTTGTAATCTTGTATAGTTTTCCTGTGTCACCTTGCATCCTACACAGCAATTCTGCTTGCGTCCGATCAGTGAATTTTGCTGCCTCTACTACTTGTCCAAGCTTCTCTGCTCGACGTCCGCGTATCACCTGATCGTCTAAACCTATTTCGGAACATTCTAGTTCCGTACAATCGCCGCGCAGTCGCCTACAAAACCTGACGGCCTTATCAAATTGCGAGCGGCTCGTCAAAGGCCCTAATTTCCATAATACTGTCTTCGTTTCCTCGCCATCTTAATTCATTATCCACATTTGGAATCTATGTATCTCTCTGTCTTTGTCTTTCTGTCTCTGTCTTTCTGTCTCTGTCTTTCTGTCTCTGTCTTTCTGTCTCTGTCTTTCTGTGTCTGTCTTTCTGTCTCTGTCTTTCTGTCTCTGTCTTTCTGTCTCTGTCTTTCTGTGTCTGTCTTTCTGTCTCTGTCTTTCTGTCTCTGTCTTTATCTCTGCTTCTCTGACTCTCTCTCTGTCTCTCTGTCTCTTTGTATCTGCCTCTATCTTTCTGTACCTAGAACAACTGTATATCATTAATACATTATACATTTAAATAATTTCTGAAGAGAAAGAGAGAGAGAGAGTCATAATGGAGCAATCACCCGTTACAAGTAATATTTTAATTTTACACGTAAATTTCTTGTTGTTTGATTTGATAATGTTATATGGTGAGATTTTGATTCGGTTTGAATTTGGTTCTGCAACTTCTATTAATGATATATGATTGTGGCTGAATGAGGACGAAGACCTCCGATGATCACTGGATTTCGTATGTCGCGCATCGCGTTGACTCTACTGACAAGGGAAGGCCACACCTTCCGTATCACAGATTTGACTGAACCTTTACGGATATCTTTGACAGTCAGACCAACAGGAGCCGAGGTAATAGCAAAAAACCGCTAAACTTTAAACTTTGAATGTTTATGCATTTTTTAATCAATGTTCCATTCACTTTGCACTGTCCTAAAATTGATAATGGTAAAAACCGTGAAAAAATCCAAATGTTAGGTAAATAGTATTGATTCGTTTATCAAGTGCGATGAAACAATGTAGGTGCAAAGCTACCTACTCCAACTATTCGATCTTACGAAATTTCAGACTTCGCCAAATATTTTATTTCTGAAAATACACTATCTGAACTTTAAATCGTATAATATTTTAGGTATGTAACAGAATCTTATTCATTGAAGATTGATCAAACTACGATAAGAATTTTTATTCCTTGAAAGTAACATAAGTGACAATAATCGACTAGACTATTAATGCCTGCAAGAATAAGATTTTCATACGATTGTGACAATGGGTCATTTCTCCGAGGGTCCGACCCAAACAGCGAGGACCAAACATTGAAGATCTCTCTATCTCTCTGTATCACTCTATCTCTCTGAATCTCTCTGTATCACTCTGTATCTCTGTGTTACTCTGTTCTATCTCTGTATGTCTCTGTATCTCTCTATCTCGCTGAATCTCTCTATCTCTCTGAATGTGAGTATCTCACTCAAACTCTTTATCTCTCAGTATCTCTATATCTCTACGTCTTTCTCAGTATCTCTGTATCTCTCTGTATCACTATATGTGTCTCTATCTCTCTGTATCTCTGTATTTCTCTGTATCACTATATGTGTCTCTATCTCTCTGTATCTCTCTATCTCTCTGTATCACTCTGTCTCTCTGAATCTCTCAGTATCACTCTGCATCTCTGTGTCACTCTGTTCTATCTCTATATGTCTCTGTATCTCTCTATCTCGCTGCATCTCTCTATATCTTTAAATTTGAGTATCTCACTCTAACTCTCTATTTCTCCGTATCTCTGTGTCACTCTGTTCTAACTCTCTATCTCTCTGAATCTCTCGATCTCTGTGAATCTCTCTATCTCTTCCTGACTAGCCTTTGTTCTGCTGCCTGCCTGCCTTCGGGCGTTTTGTTGCAGGTTTCTTGCGTGCGCCTATATGCAAGCAATCATCTCCACTGTTGTCTTCACTGTCATTCAAGCCTGAATGCAAAGACAAAGTCAAAGGCCGATAGCGTGAGCGCGAGCAAGCGCGTATACAAACACACTTGTGCGCGAGGGGCCGCTGCTCCCACCTAAGCGCGTGCCTGCCCCATTACTTGGCACTGGAGAGAACGGCGAGAGCAAGCTAGAAGGCGCCCTCCTCTTCCTTACTGTATACCTCAACACCAGCTAAGACCATCATCTCGAATAATTTTAATGCGTCTAATGTCTCCGCCGTTAATACCAGCACATCATCAACCCTGGTCGATCTTGTTGGCACGCAATTTAAACTCCTTGGAAGAGCATTAGCCGATTTTAAATCTCGGATTCAGCGGAGGCTTGATGGCATTACTTCAAATTTTCCAGCTGACACACCAGCATTCACTCAGCAGATGAATAACCTAAGTGCAGAAGTCTCGTCTCTTGAGCGAAAATTGGATGTCCAGTCGTCCCTGCTGGAGCATAATGATCTGCATAATGATCGGCTAATCTTGCTTCAGGAAAACTCGGTATTAAAGGATCAAATCAACACACTTCTGCGCACGTCATCGACCATGGTTAATGACATCTCGCTCATGACTAAGCAATCTACTTGTAATAAATTAGAAAATATCGACGAAAATAAACATCGAAATTTAGATTGAAATAACGAGTCACAAGTTTTTGTCTCCTTAGGCTCCGCAACAAAATCTGCACCGTTTCGCCGCTCGCGTCGCGAGAGCTGTGTGGCGGGTTCTGGCGACAGTGATGAGTGCTGTGAACTATTAGTAAATGGAATTGTAGATAGTGTTGAGTTCGCAGAACTTGGCACTGTCCTCCCTACTATAGAGAGGGAGGAGATCGTTGGCGCCTCACCAGTAAAAAATGCGTTTTTGATATCCTTCGCGCTAAACGTGCCTATTCCAACAACTATTTCACCACAAAAGACGTTAAGTCTTCTCTTGGCTCTGAGTCTGCCATCCACTTGCCAGATCGTAAAATCTTTATTAGTGAACTTCTGCAGTCCAATGTATACAGTGAATTTTCGAGTTTAAAGCAATTAGCTTTAAGACTTGGCTTTAAGGGGATGCCGGAGCAATAAATGTATTTCTTTATTCGATTATATCTTTTTGTATTAATGGTAAAAATGAATTCTGAGAGTTACTTGCTCTAGTTCTCAACATAATAATTCGTTTTGTGTAATTTCACGTGGTTATGGTTTATCGTTTTTACAAAAACTTGGAACTAGTAAGAGGTGTTTATTCATTGAAAGTTAACCTTAAAATTATGGATATGCCTATTGCTGCGTGTAACTTTTTTTATTTATAATTTTAAGAAATATTAAGAGTTAGGTACCCTAGTGCTAACTATAATTAATTATTTTGTGCAATATGAGGTTTATTGGACTTATCGTTTTTCCAAAAACTTGGAACTACGAACTATTGAGGAGAGGCGATGCTCCGACATCCTCTTAAATACATCTGGCACAGTGGTGGAAGATTTTTGGTCAGGAGAAGGGGTGATGAGCGCGCACATATCTTTACCTCCGCTGTGGACCTGCGGGTTATTGCTGATGCATAATGTAGAGAGAGTGGGCGCTCTGCTCTTCATATTCAAGCAGGGAAGGAGAGCGGTCACCCTAATAATAGTGGCGCAGCTGTGACTACCGAATGACTGCTTCGGGAAGTTACTGGTGAGGTGAAGGCGAGTGTACTGAGAGCGGGTTTTCTCAATGTGAATTCTCTCAAAGCTCACATTGGGCGATTCCGTCAATTTCTTAGCGACAATCCATCCTACCATCTTTTCGGAATCGCCGAGTCGTCGTTTGGCCCAGTCGTAGATGATAGACTCATTCAGATCTATGGGTTTAGTGTTTTACGTCAGGATCGTAATGTAAATGGTGGTGTTGTTGCCCTTTATATTCGTAATGATTATAAAATTCTAGTCCTTGCTAAATCCAATAGCACAGGACCTGGTAAGACAGGTATTCCAGAATTCATCTTCTGTGAAGTTCAAAAGGGTGAAACGCCACCAATCCTAGTTGGTGTTATTTATCGGCCTCCAAAAATAGCTTTTAATAGTGATCCTGACTTCCTCAGTTCTCTGAGAGACCTTTGTGTTAATTACAGCCACAAGTTGATTATGGGTGATCTGAATGCAGATCTGTTGTCGACGACTGTTGATTCTGAGCTCGTTCAGCGATTAGCTGTCGAACTCTCAGTTAAGATCATCCAGCATGGCTCGACGCATCATACTGAGACTTCTCACACATGGATTGACTTAATATTTGTAGACGATAATGACAAGGTACTTGACTATGGGAATAGCTTGGCACCCTTTCGCAGCAAGCACACATCATCGATGTTAACACTGACATTCACGTTGCGTCTCATCCTAAAAAGACTTTCAGCTTTAGAAGCTATAATAAGATAACCCCGGTTGAACTCAATGAGTTCTTGTGTCGTTGCGATTGGTCGTCGCTTTCTCAAAATACCTTAGATTCTGACTTTGACATAAATGGGGCGCTTGACTGTCTTAATGTCAATCTATTGGAGGCTATAAATGAACTTGCACCGTTAAGAACTGTAACTCCTTTTAGAGGAAAAACCCCATGGATTGGCTCTGTGCTTCGACTACTCATCAACAAACGTAACGTCACGCATAGACGGTATAAAAGGACTGGGAGTGCCGCTCTACTGGACGAATTTCTTCATTTACGCAATGAGGTCGAGGTACGCATTGATCAAGAGCGTACGTCCTTTCTTAGTAACCAGCTTTCTGACGCTCTTGATCATGGAAAAAATATTTGGAGGGAAATACGTAATCTTGGACACTTGACTAAGAGCAAGGAAGAGTTGCATGGTTTCACCCCGGATGAGCTCAATACACACTTTGCGGGGGTTGTCAATCGCGCCCAATTAGGATATAGATAGCGTATTAAACATCATACAATCTGCATCTGATGATGGTTTGGCATTTCATCAAGTTACATGTCTGGCGAGGGGTGAAGATGACGTGCCGCATAGTGTTATGGTGAAGTCTCTGCCAGTGTTGGGGAATTATATAGTTCGTTTATTTAACTCCTCCTTTGCTCAAGGAGTCTTCCCAAGTGCTTGGAAACAAGCGCAGTTAGTGGCCTTAAAAAAGATTTCCACCCCATCTTCAGCTCCCGACTTGCGCCCTATCGCCCTACTGTGCTAACAAGGTACTCGACAAGATTGCACTCTCCCAACTCACCAACTATCAGCCCTGCTTAAGCTCACTGATGACATACGAATAGGCGTTGATAGAAGGATAATCATATTGCCATTGCTCTTTGACTTCAGCAAGGTGTTTGACACCATCTCTCCTTCGAGGCTATTGAGCAAATTGCGCGATCTCGGGTTCTCGACGTCCGCATTCCTGTGGATTAAACTTTATTTACAGGGCCGTACACAGCGTGTTTTATCTAAAGATAGTTGTTCCTCGTGGGTTGAAACAAACTTGGATGTACCACAGGGGTCGGTCCTTGAACCTTACTCTTCAGTCTCTATCGATGACCTAAAAGACCTCTTTGATCGTGGAACGGTCAAGCGCATTTTATATGCCGATGACCTCCAGGTTTACCTGCAAGTGCCAACAGGTGAACTTCTGGAGGGCATAGCTTGCCTGCCTGATGCGACACGAATGATGTCGACGTAGGCTGAGCGCTTGTCTCTCCGTCTCAATGCAGGCAAGACCAAAGCAATTTTATTTGGTTCTAAAATATGTTAATGATTTAGTTAAAATAGCACTGCCAGACGTTGATATGGGGAGCGGAGCGCTTGTGCCTTTTTCCGACGCCGTCGTGAGTCTCGGTGTTACATTAGATAGTAAATTAACGTGGAAACCGCAAGTCGATTGTATAACTAAAAAAGTCAACAAATTCCTTTACAGTCTGCGGTTTATTAGGGCATGTACTCCCTGTGGTAATTGATTCTGTCCGAACAAATGCAAATATTTTGGTTACGTGGCAACAGCGCGGAAGTAGCTTTTAGACAGGGCAAATCGCCATCTTGCATATCTTACATTGTTTATGGTTGAAAGCTATGCGCGCGCGAGCTTGCAAGTTCGTATTCTATATTTAAATGCTTAGAATGATTTATAAATTAATCAAAAAATGAATGTATATCCGACGTTTCACGTCAACCGGGCCGGTGGGCTGCCCAGAATTGGTATGCTTCGATTTAAAAGTTATAGGGCTCAAAATGTTCGTAATTTCAAGCTCTATCGAAAGCCGTCTGGTGATTTAAAAAACAAGCGATGGCGGTTCCAATATGGCGTCTGAAATCATTAATAATTGCGTTTACGGTATTTTATTGATATTTAACAATTATAAAAAAATTATTTTTATATTTAAAAATAACTTGTATATATGTTTTCGGGGCTACTGAATTCGAATCAAATACCAATTTAACCTCATCTGGACACTATTCGTCCCTAACCTCAAAAAATGCCTGAAAAAGACGAATTAACACTATTTTGCAATGAATGTCACAATCAAACCACCTTATCTTTATGTTTTCGGGGCTACTGAATTCGAATCAAATATTATTCTAACACCCTCTGGTCACCATTCGTCCCTAACCTCAAAAAATGCCTTAAAACGACGAATTAACACTATTTTACGATGAATATCATAGTCAAAGCAGTTTATCTCTCTGTTTTTTGAGGTCACTGAAACCAATTCATATAACTTCAGCTATTCAGAATTTTCCTAATCTCTAAATATAAGATAATTTGCTAATATTACGTTAGGCTATTACATTGTACCTCTCTGCCTTTTTCAGGGTTGAGACTGTCATTATGTTAAGTGCACAATGCCCGCATTACTTTTTTGTTTTTTGTTTTTTTTTTTATTTTTTTTATTAACTTTATTTTATGTTTTATTATTGTTATATTCAGTAGTCTATAATATTTATTGGATTTTTATCACCTGAATATCTGTAGATATTCAATTTTTTACCTGATACTAAAAATGAGTGTGCCCTTTGAATAAGGTATACTGG
>UELU01136491.1:0-14252 GCA_900490025.1 Megastigmus dorsalis | reverse complement strand
CACACACACACACACATACTCATGAGTAGCTTCCGAATGATTTCAATGCGGAAAGTTTTCTCCATTATATGGGAACTATAATTTATCTACCTTATTAACATGATAATTGCGTTTAAAAGTTTCGAGAGCCCGGGCTTTACGTTTTCCGTGGGGAGAACATTCGAACCGATAGACGCGCGTATAATTGAATTCTACTGCTGAATTCGACTTTTTTAAGCATTCCCTCTTGTACCTCTTAATAGATCCTTTCAAGTATATAAAAGAATACACATTGCTTTGTGATTCTATGATTTTTCGTGTGAACTTTAGCCATTTAATTTGGCTTTAATATCCCTAATGCGAAAATGTTACGTAGAGTTTCCTATTTCTTTTTCGGCCAAAGGCGTATAAATCTTTTCTCCCATTGATGTTTCTCGCAGTTAACGATTTCACTACGGATAAAATGCGAAAAAAATGACTCTTAGAGTCTTTTCACAATCTGGTAGTATAAGCGATTTTTTTCCACGAAATGTCGTAGGCGATGCAGCTTGCTGAATTTTAATTAAAACGTTGATAGTAGTAACAAAACGATTCTTTAATAACGGATTTGCGTAATTTATTAAAACACGTGTTTTAGCGATCCGTCAATTGTGAACATTTCCTACGTGCATAATTATATACACACATATATGCGTATACTTTCATAATTTTAAAATCATTTTATCGCAATATATATAATATGTATCTATGTTAATCAATATTTACTGCTTTACTTTAGTATCATTAACGATTATCACTATGCGTATTTCTACGAACATAAAAGTATTTTCTCAATTTCTAAAAGTTGCTCACTCAGTTAATAGTGGATACCTAAATTCACCTAAATTCTGTAAGGAAAATCGATTGGAAATATTCATCAAAAGCATAACATACCACAGCAGTAATTCACTTATAAAAATATCGAAAAAGTCCTAAAATCCTAGACGAATGAGTATCGAAATTAAAGCCAATATCCTAGAGGCATAACGAGGCCAAGGATTTCCCCTCCAATAACAAAAGAACGTTATGTAGGGAGTCCCGAGGAAAACAAAAATATATATCGGCAGTCTGTTTCTTTGTCTCTCCCCTGGCGCTTAACCACCTCGCGGTGTTTTCCAGTCCCGCGCTGCAAGCGACGACCTCTCGAACACCCTTGGCACCCATAATTACGCGCCACGTCAGGTGCACCTGTCTCGATTGCCCTTAATCGCCTCCCTTTATTTTCTTCCCACTCGTCTTTTTCTCATCGTATACCTAGTTAATTAAAGCGTTAATTAGAAGCGTTTGGTTTTGTTCAGCGTTTGCTTTGTTCCTATAGTCGAACGGTTATGGTTCTTGCGTCGAGCATTCAACTTTCTCTTAGTTCAAAGTTGTACGATGTCAACGATTGTTCAACACTTTTATCGCCTCCCATTCGTCATAAAATTTTTTGACATTTACTCGGAAATCAAATAAGTGAAGATGAATGTCGTGGAAAAAGTTTCTTAATATCTTGGTGAAATTCAAAAACTAAGCTTACCAAGGAATAAAATATCATTTAACGGTTTACTTATATTAGATAAATCAAAGGTAAAAACATTTGAAAAATACATAGTTGTTTTCAAATAAGTAGATAAGCTCCGAGTACAGTCAACCGTCGAATTTACTTGTCCTTAATTTGCAAGCCAACCCTGAAAATGGATTATGATGTAACCTCGCCATATGCCAACGTCTTGTTTGCACTGCACGTCATCATACATCCTAATATACACAGTATTTAAATTTCACTCTGCACAAATGGTTCCATTTTACAATCAATATCGCGAATCCCCCTTTTACGTACGAAAGCGATTAAATCCAATGTGCTCGCGTAAAACACCCACACCGCTATATAACATAAGGAGCAGGCGCAGCATCGCTGTTAAGACTGCTTAGCCGCGAGTAACCCCATTTCTCCTTCTCCCAATATTTCACTCACTAGATGCAGCCCTGCTCAATCTCTTTTCTTTAAGAAATCATTTCGCGTCGATACTCTCCCATCAAGTGTCTCTTCCACAGCCGCGCACACCATCCTTTCCTTTACTATATACAAATATACACATTCTGCACGATGTCGTTTGTCTTGGAAGGAGATGCAGCACCAGCTGCACGACCAACTTCTTCTATCCGTATGGTTGTCTGTCTTTGTTTCGTGCATGGATGTATACCCTACGTTTTTATTGTATACCTTTGCTTTATATCTCGCCAACCTGACTCTGACTTGTAATACTTTGACGCGTGTACGATTGTGTATTCGCGGCTGTGTTTCCTTATTTAGAATTTCGCGTTCTTTCTTTTTTACTGTCTTTGCTGCACAGATGCAAGAAAAGGGATTTGGTATCTTGCTTCGTATACATGGATCTGATTCTATTGATGTTTGCATTTGACTTTTTTATCTAAAGATTGTCGGTCTTGTTCGAATTTCGTTCAATTTAGAGTATTTACATAAGCTAGGTTTTGTTGAAACTGCCTGTTAATGTGTACGTGCCTTACCAATTATAGAGAATTTCGTTAATAAATAGCGTCAAAGCTGTTACATATCGCTTAATGCCACTTTGTGGGCGCGCGAAACTAATTCCACTTAATTCTATTAAACCTTCCGAATGCCTATTAAAATTATTAGTCAAATCAAATATTAACGCGATTATCAAAATATTCGTTTGCGCTTGAATCTTGAATAAAAAATAATTCAACCTAAAACGGAACAGAAACGGAAATTCACTGATTCGCCTCCACGTGTACAGATGCTCAACGCGACTTTTATTCACTTGGCACCGATGATTCGGGCTTTAAACGCGCGCACGAATGCTCGCAAAAATGGGTCTCCCCCGCGACTCGCGCATCAGCTGCTTTATTTACACAAATGCAATTCGCATCCTTTGTAACAATTGTACCAAAACCATTTTGGCAATTGCCCATACGCTGAATGGCGCATATATATACATACAAGAGGTAGAAATGTATCCTGCTGCTTGATGTTTGTCGAGCATTACAAATGTAAAACGATAAATAATGTAAAGCGGAAAGTAATGAATTCATATTCAATTAATCAACGATTTTCTTGATATTGAAAGAGTAAAGCAGCGTTACGAACGGTAAATATTATTTTTGTTTTATTTTTGTAAATCAATGAATAATATTGTAATAGCAATAATAAATTTTATTCAATTATTCTAAGCAGAAATGATAATAAAAAAAAAGCTATGTAAATTTTAATCAAAACGTACTCACAATAGGCGAACCACTAAAGGAGTCTATAACATGCAATTAAAGTCTCTGATTATACTCGCGCAATGAAGCCAGCAGGTATGCGCGTGATTTTTATTAAAACGAATTCACCACACTCGTCTCACGATTGGATATCGACGAAAGTAAATCGCCACCGTACCAGTCGTACGATCAGATAAATTTACGAAATATAATTGGACCGATAGCAGTTAAGAGTTTTTAAAAAAATCACTGGAGACCAAGCTTTAATATCCCCGAGGTGCACTAAATTTCCTGGGCTCGCGCGACCATCCCCCCCGGAGAACTCGAGGCCGCCTTTCTTCCCTCTTAATTTATTAGACTTTTAGATCGCCGATAGGAATTTATCTACGCTTCGGCCAAGCGACCCAACAGCCGTGCGTCAACCTGCTGCCGAAATTGATATCGTATATGTGATGCGGAATCGTCTCGGGTATATTCTTATTACTTCGTGTGGTTAGGTTTTCTTTTTCTACAGTGGATATCCCAAAGATTCGTTAAACGCGATACCGAAAGATTTCCCGTAATAACGGTGTATTTTCAATTTCACGCGCACGCGAGAGAGAGAGAGAGAGAGAGAGAGTGACTGCTACTTTTATCCAGCCGCAGCCTTTTGTCGGCTGCATATTTGTACCTTCAGCTCCTCGACAAATTCCTTCAAAGGCTGCAGGTACGATGTGGAATAAGATGCAAACAAAGGTATGCCACCTACGAGCGACGTAATAAATATATAGGAATATTTGGCGAGACACACGATAAATCACTGGACACGTTCGATATCGCCCGTTGAAAGCATATGGGTGTAATGTGTGCATCGAATCGCCGGATAAATAAATATCTGCAACTGTATAATGTTTATAAAATACTTTATTCGACCTTTTTTTCCTCTTTCCTGTTTTCATAAAAAAGATTTTTATTGTTGAAGTATAAAAACATTTCGTAGGGTTCATCTACACCAATATGTAAATCAGTTGGATACATCATTCGATAACGAAAAAAAAATGAATAAATAAATAAATAAAAAGATAAACGGAAAAGTTCAACTTGATAAATTCTCGTTATGCGAATACACATTTATACGCAGATTTTTATGCTGTTGTTGTCTCTCGAACAAATGAACAATGTAACATATTACGCGCATTGGGCCTAGACGACATAACTTTCACAATATTACACAATGGCTTGCCAAGTAACATCTTTATTCGTATATTGTAATCTTACGTAACAAGAGATTATATATATATGTATATATAATATGTTTTTGTTTTATATAAAATTCTTTCAATGGCGTTGGTTTTATATAACAAATACAATGTGTATAACAATCGTCCGTTTACTTTATTTTTATCAATGCTCCACTTTGCTACGGTGCAACTGAAAGTTCACTTTAATTTTGAGAAATAGCTACAATATTTATACGTATAATGTATATATATAAGCGATATCACACACTTATTCACGCAGTTTTGAAGTTCCTCAAGTTCACAAATCTCCGATGGCGAGCTTGAAATGTATCGAGATTCAGAGATCATAGAACCGCGGTATTCCTTACATTTATGCATCTATGTGGCGTTTTAAATATTTAACGTTTGATAAACTAATTGAAAGTATGTATATGTATCAATGGCTCGCGTCTCGATTCAACAACTTTGAACAATTTATACAGATACACTCATAGAAAATACACTCATCGCTTAAAAAGTAACGCACACGATTACATAGGTTGCTTTTTGGCATTGAAAATAATCGGTATATCGCGCGATGCGTATACAGAAAACAAACGCGGGCGCGTTGCAGTCGTGCGCAGACGCGCAACGAAGGACTAGAATTAAGTATTACGTTTACGTATAGAAGAGCTGCACAACCTTCGATTTTTCGATTTAGGCTCCGTTTTAATATAGATTAAAATACGATCGAGTATAGGGCGGATCGGACGGTTATCGTGCGCTTACAAGACGGAATACTTCCGATCATTTCCAAACAATTTTCTATTTGCACAACATGTATATTTCAATTGAGGTTTCCAAGGTTTTGCGGTGCAGCTGCGAGCAAAACTGTTGGGCTTCAGAAACAAAGGACACGACGAACCGACGCGAATATCCACCCTACACGAATCGTTACACAAATGCATACTTACTCAACATATGCCGAATTCGCGCTCGCACAACTTACAATCGTTGTGTGCTTATCCAAGCATATATACACTCGAAATAACGCATCGTTATTTAAAGAACGAAAGAAAAAAGAATGATAAACTCCTCGAACAAGAGCGTCGTCAATTACGTATATAGCACGAGAAGGTAGTAAAGTCGTCCGGTCGGGTTCGTCGCGACCCGCAAGCCGCAAGCGCAACGAAGAACATCTCAAGAGTACGCGCACCGCGATGAACAAATGAACGTAACGTGTACGGAAGTCGAGCTCAATCGAGGTCCTTGGTGACGTTGGTGGTAGGCTCGAGGGATATCATCTCGCAGCCCGAGTACTGTTTGGCCAGTTGGCTAGGCAGTAGGCTCTCCTGGACCGTCTGCTCGTTCCCGTTGCAGGTCCGCTCGCTCCTGCAGCAGCCGTCCGCGTTTGGGCCACCCCGACCGCCGCGCACGTGATGCCCACGGCTGAAGCACGGCAGGACCTTCGGACACATACATCACACAATATATCATTCGCCCCAATCACCGACCTCCCACCTCTTACTCTGTGTGGAGGCTTCTGGATCTGTGTCTCGGGAGACACGGTGTGTACTTTGGGGGAGGGGAGGTTTCAAGCAAGGGAAGGCTACTTTATCGGTTACGCGAGTTAAATTCATGCGTTTTTGATAATTTTATTACTATGGGCAAAATCAAATATTTCGCCCTTTCATATGTATAATGCATATGTTAATTAAACTGAATTTACTCCCGATCCGCTTTAATCTCATCAATTTCACATACTTAACGGTGCAAACTGCACATTACTCACTTTGCAGACTTCCCTTTTTAACTACCCCTTTTAACTTCCCTTTTAGCGTAATTGTAATCATTGGAAAATCGGTAAGGGCGCGATACTCGCAGTAGCCTACTCGACGAATAATCCGACTCGTTACGCTTTTATTTACGATCGAATGAATAAATCAACAAGTAATCAGCTTATATGCAAAATCTACGAGTACAGGCACCGACAAAAGAAACTGATAAAAGCCAGCGCGAAATGCTATTAAATTGGGATTTAAATGCGCTCGGTCGAAATTAATCCCTTAAACACGCGCAAATCCTTCGATATTTCCTTTTACCTTAGCGAAAAATAAATATAAATAGTAAACGCTGAAATAAACTTGGGCTTTTTTTCTTTAATATCAGCTGATCCTCTGACGAAAGCACGTGATACATAAAATAAAGCCAAATTTTCAAATTACACGCATCGCGCATATTCTGCATCGCTTTTATTTTTATTAACCCTCGGAGAACGTATACCCATTTTTTTTCATTTTTCGAGAACATGCTCTGGGTCAATCTTATACCCTGAGCACATTGGTTTGAAAAAATCTCCAGATGTACTTGGGACATTGTCAAATCAATAAACAAAGTTATATCTTCGAGAAAAAACGTTATTTACAAAAAAAAAAGGTATAAGGATCAATTTGATCCTGCGTGTTCTCCGAGGGTCAATCGGAAAAAAATGGTTATATAGGCAATCTACCCAAATTTAATACTCGAACGTCTCTTTTATAGGGATGAACAACCCATAAACCATAAAAGCAGGGGGGGGGGAGAAGAGAGAGAGAGAGAGGGAGAAGAGCAGAACAGAATATAGCAAAGTCCAAGAATGACGATGACAAAGCGAAGTTGGTGACCAAGGGAAAAAGAAGTCGCGGAGCAACGACAAATCGGCGATTAAACGTGCGAGTGCAGGAGGTCGACAATTTATAACGCAATAATCGCTTATCGAGGACCCGTGGACCATCGGCAATTTTCTCCATCCCAACGCTTTATGAAATGTCAAGTGTCCCAATTACTGGCAATCGGCAATGGATGAACAAAAAAAACGTCTCTGTCAAGATTAAGGAAGAATAATATAACTCGATATGGGGATTCCAGAAATAGAATGACAACTATACAGTTCGCTCGAATTTCATGATTCTTATATATATATTGATATATTTTAAGATATGGGACACGAGTACATTCTTTCCATTTCGAACTTGCATAAATTTAGCGAATCGTTTTAAAGAGAGAGCCGCATTTTTCGAAATAATGAGAACTTGATAAGATGCCTCTTACAGCGACGTGGGAATCCAATTGATTGAAATTGCGATTTAATTAATTGAATTTATGCTTTGATGAACTTCAGTACTATATACGAATTCTATTGTAATCGACTGCTCGTTTTTACTAATGCACATACAGTGAAATCGTTTCATTCGATTCATTGAAATTCACTATTTAAATTAATTGTTATTATATAATTCATTCTACTTTACGTGTCTACTCCTGTACGATTACGATATTAACAAGGTAGAAACTTTTCTTATAGGTATATTTATTAAAAGACGTGGTCGCTTTTGAAATCGCAAACAAATTGTCGAGGTTGTTAAGGATATTCATAACAAGAGTAAACATAGCACGCGTGTATAATACGTATATAAACACCTGTTGCGCTGCAAATATTTCAAAAGAGGATTTCGTTAACCGAATTTTTCCGCAAATTTAATTTTCAGCATTAGACAAGAAGGAAATAAATGGGATGGATATTATTACAGCTGAGCTATTTTAATGGACTTGCACTCTTTCGAACGAATTGCGGTTGAAATCCAAATGATTGTGTTAATTAGTGAGTGATAGTCTCTCGTGAAAGAAATGATTAGAGCGGCTCTGAAGTTGGTTCTTTTCTCAATTACAAACCATTGCTTATGCATATTTATGAAAAATTAATTACATTTAATAGTTTCATTGGAATGGGATATCTCGTGCTTTAAATGTATAAATTTCTTATCAGTCTTTGGTATCGTCGTTTTCCAATTACAATCCTGTACTATTTGCAGTTATTGACTATCGACGCAAATGACTGCCGCAACAATTGTGCGTAATAATTTAGCGTCGCTTAACAGAAGGACTTTTATCGCTATCAAGGTAGTTATACAGTACAGCTACAAACGCGCTTTTATCGAAGGTCATACATACAGGACATTGTTTGCTAATAATTGCATTTCCTTTAGCTGACAAAATAAATATCAAAACAAAATTGACGAATCGGTCAATTTGTAACAAAATTCGATAAAAAAAACAGCACTTTCGAACGATTTCACAGCAATTCCGCCCCATGAAATAAAGAGTAAATCTAGAATGTGGACAGGCAACAAAAAACAAAAAAGAAGAAATTTCCGCGCTAACGCAGACCGGCGCCTGTTACCATCGATCAATATATATATATATATATACGTCGGCTGATGGGGTTTCTGGCCAAATTTCCCCTTCGCCACTCTCACTACGCTTCGCGACCGACAGATTGCTTAATTAATCGTGCGCGTGAACTTCACTTCCCTCCCCGTGCACCGTTGGCTAATCGGCCCATTAACGACCGACAGCTTATGTACACTGTGGCATATACGAAGGGAAAGAAAGAGAGAAAAAAATAGAAGAATTGCCGGCCGCTTATATAGCCGCGAAATAATTCAATGAGTTGTGGACGCGAAAGACACGTGCTATGTATGTAGGCTGCTGGAAGGCATATATATAGTAATAAAAGTTTGGGGTAATGCGTTTGAGTTCGTGATAAATGTTATTGTTAGAGTATGGAAATGTATGATATACCGTGTTTAGGGCTATTATTGCGAGTTTGGCGTTTCTTCGATTTTTACTAAATCACCGTTACTCAATTAAACATACATTAACATTTAAATATCTTTTAAATTGCCTTTATATATACGAACAATCCCAAGGCCAAACTATTCTCATGCGCTCCCTTTATCACACACTTCGAGCTAACGAATAATTCTCCAAAATGAAACGCCGCGGTGTAACATCGATACAATCACCGGTTATTTACCAAACATTTACAAACAATATGTACCACTCGAGCGCCTGTATATACAAGCGCCCATGGTACTTTTTCACGAATTCAATTTCCTCCAGAGCGGAAAAAAAATCCATTTTCTTCTATCTAAATAGCCAATCGCGGAAAAGCTAAGTGTGTGTGTGTATTACACGTCGAGAGAACGGCATCTGGCGTCTTTTGATATATGTATATTTGGCAGACGCATCCGAGAGATTCTGGCCCCAGAAACATTCCAGACATCCTTGCGCTGCTAATTAAGCTAGATAACTCGCCGCTGACACTGATTTTCATCGCTGACGCGCGAAAGGCTGATAATGAGCCGCACCTTTTTTTTGCTGATGCTTTCGGAACGGACCGCAGTCCAGAATTTTGCTAAGCTGGCGCTTCTTGGCGCCCGAATCGCCAAATTTGTATCCCTACAGCTCGCTTAAACGCATAGTCGGATATATATTTCAACTGTGGAAGCTAAACTTTTTTACCATTATCACAAGTTTTTCTGGTACAGTGATTGTTTTCCATCGCCTTTGCGTAATAAATTTCTTGCGATACTATTCTATTTTAAAATATTCAGAATTTTCGTTAAATTTTGAATCAAGTATAACATTGTCTATTTTGATGTTGCAATTACTTCAAATTTCGATTGAGATTTCTATAGAATTAATTAAAATGACGCGGTTGATGTGAGAATCAAATTTTATTTACATTCCCAACAATTGCAAGTGTATAAAAATTACTGCATCAATTACTGTAACTGACGTAGTTACAAATGAGCTCTCAGCACCCAGTTGATTTTGAAATACTTGGAAAATTATGATATTCGCTTTATTTTCGAACTCAAGGCGACGCCTTTCATAAGTGCATATCCCTCTAATTCTGTGGACTAGTAGTTCAGAAATAGAATAATCATACTTTCGGAGGCAGTACCCTAACCACCGGCTAAATAAACGAATGTCTTTAATTAGAATTTTTCGTTTATTCGAAGCACATACATAACTGTTTTTGCTACCTTGAAGCAACAGTTGATCGACTATGTACGATTTTGAAAATTCTTATTAATTTATCCGGCGAGTCGATGCACAAGTACACTATATGTATAATTGACTCACTTACTGTTAAAGTTTAGCAAAAGTGTTTTAAATTCCCTACCACGAGATTTAACGAAGCGATTTATACACGCACAGTCCCTTATGCAAATCCCTACTAGAGAAGCAGCAATCGACAGACATTTATATATACTCGCTCCAGAAAACCTATCGCAACTTTTATTTTCTCGCATCGTCCCGACATCACCAAAGCTACACACCGAAAAAAAAAACTGAGCGCGGTCATCTCGCATTCTGTCCTCGCGTCAGGGAATATAAGTCAAAATAAAGCACACAAACAAAGCCCATGGCGCTAAAGGAGCAGAGTAGGGGAAAAAGTAAAGCTTGAGAAGAAGGAAGGAGAGGAAGAGAGAGAGAGAGTCGATAGACAGAGGAAAATTGATCGACGATGTTACATCTCGGCGGACGTGCGGCTCGGCCTGTTTTGCGGGGGCCTCTAGAGAACCGGAGAACTACGACCTTCCTATCTATCTATATATATATAATGAATGCTCGCGTGTGTGTGCGGTTATGCAGCGAGAGCGAGAAATTGGGTGAAAAATAATTGGAAGACGGCGGCGGCGGCTGGGTTGAGAGCATCGGTAACTACGTTAGCGCGTGGAAGGTCTACAGGCCGATTGATGTAATATTTCGCGAACCGTTTCCCCCTTTTTCCCCCACCCTTTGCTTTTCCTTACTCTACATCGCGCTTCGCTTCATTCTCCCTTACTCTTTCCGTATAGGCTACATCGATTCATTCTTATCGAACGACAATGCTTATCGCGAGTTCACTCGATACAACTGTATATAATTTGCACTTGAATATATCGAGCATGCACATAGACGATTAATTACGAGCGTAATTTTATATTTGCACCGGCAGAGTAATTACTCCCGCAGTCGGTATTCCGCATTAGTTTCCCTGTATGCTATTGTTGTACAGTATAACTTCCAGATATACCTATAATCCCAATGAATGGCTTATTGTGCGGCTGCGAGTGGCTATACATATGTGCCTATGCATACAAGACGTGTGCGAGAGTTGGGCATACATCGAGCGAGAGGAGTTCATTCTAGATATTACACGGTAGACTTTTTTCGCTAATTTGGATAATTCCGGTTTGCGGATTAAAAATGCGAACGGGGATGCGAAAAGTTAGTCCCGTGTTTATTGGATAAGTTTTTCGGCAGCCTGCGGCTGGAGAGGTAAAACATTTTCGCGATAAACACTCGTTATTATCTCGGATAAGCTGCTAACCGGTTAACTTTAATAGCTCGGCGAGTTTCTAACGAATAGCCGCTTGTTCTCAAAGTGTTCGACCAAATTGGTTTTTTTTTCTCTCTTCAATTTTCGGCACAACGAGAGCTGATATATATATATATATATATATATATGCACAAATTGACGATGTACCGCTAATAAGAAGCGTTAAAGATCTTGTCTAGGCTATTAGTTGAGCTTTCGCGTACCTTGTACGGATATTGTACAGTATACCGGGAACTGACAGATGGCAAATTGAAACTGAATTTAATTTTCTGTATCCTGCGAAGGCGTTTTGATTGACCGAATTTCAATGGGATTGTTTTAATTAAAAAGAACGATGACGAACCGGTTAGATGGAATATTGATAAACTGCGATTGGCTTACTCTGTGTAAATCAAATTGATCGATGTTCCTATAAAGGACTCGGTCGCAAGTTCTCCGATTTTGGAAAGAAATGAAATTGCTGCGTTTGGGAAATGCTTTTTATGCTAGGCCGATTCTGGAAGTTCTAATTGTACTTGGGATATGTGATGCGTAATGGGATGAAAAAACATGAATGCAAAATGCGAAAAGAAAATGTTCAGCGAAATTCTTAAATGCTAATCTGTTATGGTACATTATATATTGCAGTTAATGTACATTATATATTGCAGTTTGTTAGTGAAACACAATGATGGTTTACATCTATAGCTTATGATGAAAAATCGGCTCGGTACATTATGAATGTATCGTGATGAAAGTTAAAAATTGCTCTTAAAAGAAAAACTGATATCGATCTATATTTCTCGCGCCTTTGTATCATACGCGAAAGAAGAGCGGCCGAGACTGAATCGCGTAAAATATCGTTTTTAAACCTGCCAATTGAAAACCCTCGGGAACCAGTGAACAAAGGGAAAGGGAATCGGTGCATATAAGCCAGGGGAAAAAGAAAAAAGGAAGTAGCATCGACATGACATACCTGTTTGAATTCCTTCCTAAAGTTGTCGTTGAGCCAGGCATAGAGAAAGGGATTGTAGCAGGTGCTGCTCATAGCCAGGCAATGCGTCACGAAGAACAGGGCCTTGTAGTAGGACCAATTGAGGGCGGGCGCATAAAAGTCCTCGACGACGTTGATCATGTTGAGGGGTAGCCAACTGACGCCGAATATCCCCACCATGGCGATGAGCATGCGGTTGGTCCTCTTCTTCCTCTCTCTGTCCGCCTCCTCGCCACGACTGGTCTTACTGCCCGGCTTCATTCTCGCCCGATCGTTCAGCCTTATCGACACGCATATGTAGCAGAACATTATGACGATGAAGGGGAGCACGAACTGCAGTATGGACGTCAAGGAGCTGAAGGTCTTGCGGAAGGGATCGTCGGGCCAGGCTTCCTCGCAGTACTGATAGCCGTTGTTCCTCTCGTCCGACTGCGGCTCCATGTACAGGCCGTAAGGCAGAGTCAGGAACAGAGCCACCACCCAGATGGCGAAGATGATGCCGGCGCAGGTGCTTATCTGCATCCTGGGCCTGAACGGGTAGAGGATCACGAGGAACCGGTCGACCGCGATACCCGTCAACGTCAGGGTACTGATGTAGATGCTGACGCCCTGGGCGTAGGGCACCAGGTGGCAGAGCGTGTCGCCGAAGACCCAAGTGCCCAGGAACGTGTAGAGGGGCGTGAACGGGACGGCGAGGGCGCAGAGGAGGATGTCGCTTAGGGCGAGGTTCGTGATGAAGAGGTTCGTCACCGTCTGCATCTGGCGATTGCGGGCCACCACGAAGCAGACGAGGACGTTGCCGAAGATGCCGAGCAGGAAGATGCTGACGTAGAAGGTGCCGATCAGCAGCTGGAACGTCACGCTCGACGTCGTGAAGTCCTCCGTCATTATCAGGCTGCTGCTGTTCTGCGAGCAGTTGTGAGTGGTGCAGTTGACGCGGCCGAAGATGATGTCCTCCATCGTTGCTGGTTTGGAGGGCTCGGATTTGGAGGGGCGACCCTTGATCCGGTGATTCGCTGGACACGCGAGTGATCCACCGGTTGACTACTGGAACAGACACTGTGTTCATGTTGAATTTGTAATGTACTTTAGGGTTCGGGTAAAGGTCGGAATTGAATCTGGGAGCTTAGATACGATTTCTGTGGGGAATCTTCCAAATAAAATTTATATTTTTGGAAACTAACCAGATTCGCAGCGGACGAAAATATCCTAAAGTTAATAGCGCATTCGGAAAATTGCAATCTCAAATTTTAATAAGATCTTGTTATCTAAATTGCTATAAAATATATATTTCACTGCTCTGGCCAAACTATTTCAATTTAAAAACAATCTTGGAAAATGATGTTTTAAGAATGTATTAATAGATGAACCACCCAATTAAAACTTTTTTCCCTCTACCCGCTAATTTTAATGAAGACGTTTCAGCTCATTAAATATCTCGAGTACTGTGACAGCAGCGGATATTACACTGTATAAAATAATCAAGAATTTCATAACTTTCAATCGTTATGAAAATTAAAACCAAACACGATGTCGTTACATAAAGCAGGGAAAAAAAATTGCCCGTCATTAAGACAATGCACAGCTGATAAGAACCTAGAAATTTATATGTAAAAAAAAA
>UELU01136490.1:0-12701 GCA_900490025.1 Megastigmus dorsalis | reverse complement strand
CCCCACCGCCGCACCTCCCCACCTCCCCATCAAGTCCCGCTCGCGCGCGTGTCCTTGTCTTCTCTTCTGCATCTCCACCTTATAAACCGGGAGCTGCTGCTGTTACTCTTGTGCGAGCCCCTCCTCGCGCGCGCGCTACTTCGACTTTCACCTTGGAGCAAAAGTTTTGACCAGCTGAAGGACTCGTCAGACTGTCTCGGCTCATCCATTATTGTTTTAGATGTAGACTCACTCCTCGTTCGAGACATAGCAATTCGATGAATACTAAATCCTCTATAGCTTTTCAATCGAATCTTCTAATGAGTGCACGCGCGTATTCTTAATTGATTTTTTGCCGCTGTGCAAATGAGATTTCAATGGAAACACATTAGCATTCGAAAAATGAATTTCATTAAATTTACATTAGACGCGGCGTCCCTGCATACAAGTGACTCGATAATATTTTCCATCTTCGCGTCCCCTCGATCGAAACACAATGGGCGGTTGGGTAAATCGAATAATAATCGTAGTCCCTTTCAAGTTTGATCGAGGACGAAGAAATTTGTGCGATGCGGTCGCAGAGAGTGAGAGCTGTAGGTGTTTGGTCAAGTTGGTATCGCGTCAATAAGACCCCCGTGTCGAGGCGCGTAGTCGTACGACGCGGGCAGAAAGCTCCCGGGTGGTCCTGGAGAGTATACATGTATGTAGTGGCAGGACGGTAGCTTATAGCTCGGCTGTTCCGGTGGCTGCCGCAGGACTGCAGGAAGGGCCAGGCCACTTGGAAGGAAGTCTCGGGGCCGCCCTTTATCTGCCTGACACGCAAGACAATGCCGCGCTTGGACATCTGATTGATACACGATATCTGCTAGACTCTGAACACTGGATCCAGGCGCCGGCCAACATACACGGCGTCTACTTTTACAAGCGCGCTCGATTAAACAGTTCATCTGGCTGCAATAATTTCGTTTTTGTTATATAATTTGATTTATCATTAGAATTAAAGATAAATGTTTTCTCTAATTCTAAAGGAATTACTATAGACCTTTGTCCATTTAAGTCCAAATCTTACTGAAAAAATGTAAATGTTTATTTCTTTACTTTTAAATGATTTTTTCAGTAAGCAAAACAGCACATATGAAAATATTTGAATCAGCAAAAGATGGTAGTGAACCTTAAAATGTTGGCAGCTTTAAACAGCAATTAAACGACATGATGTTTGCATATCGATACCATTAAACAGATTCGCGTCGTGTGCAACATATCGATAGAGGGTGTAAATTCATGCAAAGCAGACGGGAGTACGCATAATTCAAGGGTGACTTGAAATTTCTGAACACCCGGTGTGTCAGAGCTGAACGTCGGCGCTGCGGCCGTCAACCGATTCAATGATATCTCCCTGACGTTTCTCCGCGCGATGATTTATTCGGCATAAGATGGCCGAGAGACTTGGGTTACCCTCTCTGGCTCTCTCTCTCTCTCTGCTTCTCTATCACTCTCCGTTTCGAGAGACCCCAGGAGTGCGAGTTATACTCTAAACAGAAGCTATTATGAACGTCCACGGGCAAGATGGACGTGCCCCACGCACGGATACTTCTCTCTCTCCGCTTCTCGAAGTAGAAGGAGCAGGGGGAGGAGGAGGCGTCTGCGTGTGTGGGTTCCCGAGCTCGGCTTTGGTGCTCATTCGAGTGCGAGTTGCCTTTTATTGCGCTCTCTTTCTCTCTCTCTCTCTCTCGCTCTCTCTCACTCTCCGAGAGATGGACTTGCCCGGGGTTTGCATTTCTGCACGGCGCGATTCGCCGCGATAAGATCACACCGCGCGTAGACGCGCCTTATTCATCAGCGGACTGCGAGAGTATAGAGGAGGGAGATGGAGGGCTTTTCAATGTATCGACTTTGTGCGAGCTTTATAGGCGCTATCGTCAATTCGAGAGATTCTCGGTGTCCGTGAGCGCAAGTGTGTGTGTGTGTGAGCGAGAGAGAGAGAGAGAGAGAGAGAGAGAGAGAGAGAGAGCGTAAAGGCGACTTGCGACGCGCGACGCTCTCGAATGCTTCGATTCGACGAGGCTATCAGGGCTGAATTAAAACTTTAATAACTTCTCGTAACGAATGTATGCGTTCTCGTGTGTGTGAGAGAGAGAGAGATAACTCTTTATTTTAGTATAAAGTAAAAAATATAAAATGTTTATATAAAATAGAAAAATTTTAGAGAGAAAATGAGAGAGAGCGAGAGCGTTTTATCGCAAGGGAAATTTTGATATTAAAAGTTTAATTGCAGATATATATTTTAAATGAATCGTATAGCGAGCAACGAGTGCTTTAATGCCAGGCACTGATGCATCTTTTGTTGCGGCGCACTTTTACATTTATCGCAATTAACATAATCAACAAAGAATCCATTGATCGTAAATCACTTTATTTTAAGAAATGAAAAATTATATTATGCTGTGTATGAGGCATGATAAAAAACTGACTGAAAGTGCAGTGACTCGTGAAACCTGCATTTGTAATTGAGAATTACTTGGTTTTAACCAATGGAATTTTTTTATTATTTAACTATATGTACCTATTACATCACATATTTATCTATTTTTATAAATCTGAATAACTTATTAATCTTCTGATCTAATTCTGCAAATAAATAATATTGTATAGTAGAAGACAACGTGTAATTGGAAAATGCGAAGACTAACCATGAGAAGGCATATAATTTTATGAAGACATCGCAACTCGGAAAGGCACACATGGTGTGTTATATGCTTGTATTGTTCCCTTTCTGCAGTAACTAATATAAATTTTCCCATATATTTATAGTAGACATAATTTTAAAAAAAACATGACATAATTTGTACGATGGAACAATAGCTTCTCAAATTGCTGTCTCAAACAATGCCTAATTTCTATAGAATAGGATTTAATATAGCACAAAAGTCTTTAACTTCAAATAAAAAGTCCTGCAATTGACCAATAAAAGTCAGGTATATTGAAAGCTACTTCTATTGAAACATTAAAATTCCTGAGGTACCCCGCAGCCGTAGCAGCAGCAGCAGCCGCACTAATTGCCTATCGAAAGCAGAGCGAGCGCCCAGGTCATACATCAATATTTGTGCATCGAACAAAAAGAGCGGAGACGTCTGGGAAAAAAAGGTTGCGTGCCGCGAAGAATAAGAAATAATGATAGACTGGACACAAGGCTTAAAATCAGTTTTGGTTTGAAAGGTCGATTGTGAGGAGGAGGAAGAAGGAACGAAGGAGCTTAATGACACACGTGCATTTCCCATAGCGTGAAGCCGCGGCGGCGGCGGCGGCGGTGGAGCAGTATGGCCGACCTCCGCAGCCTGATTACACGGTATCGGTGTATATACGTCACAAATAATGCGAGCAACGACTTCATGTTGTTTCGCTTTCTCTCTCTCTCTATCTCTCTCTCTCTCTCTGTGTGTCTTTGTCTCTCTCTGGGCTGGTCGCCACCAACGACGCCTGCGGGCACCGCACGTTTCGCGAGCCGAGCGCGTGCATACAAAGTTTCCACCCGCGAAGGTGTGTCCCTCCCCTTCTCTGCGGTGCTGCATGTGCGCATTGAGCCATCAATGGGACGAGAGAGAGAAAGAGAGAGAGAGAGAGAGAGAGCGAGAGTTACACAGCCCTTTAAAAAAACATCCATGGGAAGCGGGAGAGGAGTGGGACACATTGTGTGTGTGTGTGTGTGTGTGTGTGTGTGTGTGTGTACTCTCTCTCTTGGGACAATATTCGCAACGACAGCGGCGGGAGGAGGACAACGCAGAAGAGAGAGGCAGAGAGAGAGAAAGAGAGAGAAAGAGAGAGGGGCACAGGAATCTTTCATCTTCACCGACCGGCGCCGGATGGCCCCTAACTATATGTTGTACATTGCCAACTGCAGTTTTCTGCGCCGCAATTATTGTTGCACTCGAATGCAATACTACTGTTCTCTCTTTCTGTGTGTCCGCAGGTCCCCCCCGCCGTCGATACCCTCAATTAGCCGCGGCTGTCGAGAGAGAGAAAGAGAGAGAGAGACTCCTTCTTCCTCCTTATACGTGCGCACGCAGTATCTTTTGTAACGCGCGCGCGCGCCCCGAAATACGAGCGTCGTCTCAATCAAATCGAACGTGCGCGTATCTATACGCAAACTGTTACATTTCATCTTGGTATACGCTGTGCAGCGAGCGCGAGCGAGCGAGCTTTCTTCCAATATATATTTACTTAAAAGTACCGGGTATGGGAGGTATTGTAAATTGAACTCTGCGTTAAGGGGGTATAGATGGTGCTAACGTCAGGTATTACTTCTATATATATTAAATTGCGGGCCAGCAACTTTTCATTATCTGTTTTCGGATTGACGTCTTTATTTCTTTTGTCTTTTTAAATGGAATTTATTTAGAAAGTTTTTAATCTTACTATTAATTTCTGCAGAAAGAAACAACTTCTCATTAACAATTAGTCCACAAAAGTAAGAATTTTTTTAATTCTTTGTTCTTAAAATAAAAATGAAACTTTTTGTGATAGCTATTAATCGAATTTTATCTAATTATTGTCGTTTTATGTATACTATTATATATTTTTCTATTCAAAATTTTTATATAAACCGATTAAACGCATTCAATTCTTTGCTAACCGAAGAAGCTTTAAATAAATATTTGATTTGGAAAGCTCAATTCAACATTTGCCCGATTCCAAAAATAGTCGAAAATCGTCTGTTAAAATAAACCAAAAATATCCTAGAGACCAGCACTGTCACGGAGCTGGGCGATACAGCTTTAATTTTCAAGCCCAATAAATTAAGGAATGCAGCAGCCAAGCGCCTGTGAGTCTCGCGCAAAATTGGAAAAAGCGTAGCAGTAAATTTCGCAGTTACCGGTGTATCGGCATAAATTACTCAGCAGCGTGTGGCAGAGCAGCAGCAGCAGCAGCAGCTAGGATGTATACCGGCGAGCACATTCACTTTTCGATCGAGCAAAATTAATTCTAACGGTTTCTCGTCGCAGCTCTCAAAATCCTGGCTCATCCTCGGGCCCCTCCCCCACTCTCTGACACTCTCTCTCTTTCTGTGTGTGTGTCTCTGTCTCTCTACTGCTGCACACAGCCACACACTCGCGGCTTGTAAATACGGCAACGCACGCATTACCAATTGTACGCGATAATTATAGAATAAATAAATTTACGTCGCGGCGGTATGCGTATAATATATCTACGTCTGCCAAATGGTACCGAGATACAGCCGTATATCACCGGGCGAGTTATAGTCTCCGCCCGGTAACTCATTGCCGCGTTTCGCTTTCTCTCTCTCTCTCTCTCCCTCTCTCTCTCGAGTTCTCTGTGTGCGCAGCGCGCGCGGACTCTCTTTGGCTCGAATCCACGCGAAAGCGCGAGTCTTGGGCGAATCGCTATGGATGATATCGAAGAGTCTGTGACGACGATAGCGTCACCAATGGAAAAGTTCTGCTCGTATTCCGCTGCTCGAACGGATTAATCGCTGTGGACTTGTACTCGCTCTCAGCGTTGTTACCGCGAAAAACCCCGTATAAGTCTTTGGGAGCTGAGTTGGAGGCTTCGTGCAGTAATATAGAAATTCAATCGTTCTGGCAATTATGCGTTGTGGCCGTTATTATGGCCCCGACACTGACCGCGGATCTTTTCTTTTGGCTCTCCTCCTCCACCTCATCCTCGCCTCTCTCTCTCTCTCAAGAGGGATGTCTGGGGCTCATGTGAGTCGCTCGACTCGGACCGTATGTAATATTTTATTGGCTTTGTTTATGACGCGGTCTTCCTTCGCGCAACCGACTCTCCGTCTCTCTCGCCTTTCCTGAGCAAGCCACTCTTTCACTCTTTGCTTTTCTTTCCTACAGCCTGTGCATGCACTCGCGCTCACTCCCTCTCTCTCTTACTTTTCCTTTGTACTCGATCCTCTACATGGCGCGTTTCGTCTCTGTGTACTTTGTTTGCTTTTTTCCCCTCGGCAACTTTGTCTTAAATGCCATTTGTCTTTATAATATTTTAATTTCACTCCCGCGAACATTTTAAACGCAAAACTAACGACTCGGCTATTTATCCATATTCGCGTTTCTTCTTCTGATGCACGCATTTGCCATTTCGTGTGCAATTCAAAGGAATGCTGCACTTTTCCATATTTTGGTTTAATACAAAAATATTAGACATACCTACAGTCTCTAAATCTATTTATATTATAGAATTAAATGAAATTTGAATGGAGAAAAATAAATATTGTGATAGATAACAATTTTAATTCTCTTTTATGTTTTTAAAATTTTTTACTGAAGCATTATTTACACTTTTTCCTATTACAGGTTTCACTTTTAATAAGATTAACAAGTTTGTTATCAATCTTGAATCATAATTTTTTCGCTGTAGCCCTTGCATTCAAAAAATTGGATAAAATCGATTTGTTACCATAGTTCGGAATTAATAACAAATGAAAATTTGGCTTAGAATCGGAAACAAATTGCCAATGAGCGCCACGAGTATAAGATCAGTTGTTTCGCTTCCATTAGTATCAATGATTTACGAAGCGACATCTCGACCAACATATATATATCGAAACAGCAACTCGCTCATTTTTCCCGGGATGCTGATACTAAATTTTCCGAAAGCGAGGACAAAGTTTTAATGGTACTTTGAGCCATAAAGAAGCAGGAGAGCTCGGCCTGCGTGCAGCGCGCGACTGTGTTTGTTTTAGCCATCCAAGGAGGAAGCAGAGTACACTGCACGCGGGCGCAAGAGGGAAAGAAACGAAGAAGAGGAGAGAAGAAGAAGAAGAGAGAAGAGAGAAGAGAGATGAGAAGAAGCAGCAGCAGCGCATTGGTGTAATTGCAGGAACGGGCGATGACTGTAACGACGGACGCATAAAGTCCCGGTGGTAGTATAAGGACGGCCGAGCGGCTACGGCGGCTTCGGCAGAGGTCTGACACCCGAGGCGATACGCTCTCCGAACGCAGGACGCGCGGCCCGAGCGAGGCAGAGCCTTTACGGAAGGCTGCGGACTCGGCGAGGGCCGAGGTTCGAACGAGTAATGGCACGGGGGGGTATGACCAATCAATTACTAATAGTCGAGAGAGGAGAGCGGCCGGGGCCCCCCACACGCTCACACGGAGCACCGATATTACCGGGACCATTAGCTCTCGCTCGCCTCTGTACACAAGCTACATCGCCGACGCAGTCGCCGCCGCTCCAGATCCACTATACATACCGCAGCAATTCTATCATTAGCTGCGCGGGCTCCGAGACAATATCGCTAGACAATCGCGCCAGAAACTCTGTGATTTGCTCGCACTGAGGCTCGGCTTTCCAGAGACTTTCTGCGCCGATCAGCCGTGCGGATAAGAGCTGCAGGTGAGAGAACCTGGTGCGCGCGCCGCAGTGTGTCTCGCGATCAGCATCGATAAGTGAAAGGAGATGATCGCTCTCCTCCCACTACGTCGAGATCACCAACGTCGTTCGGCCTCGGGCGTCCATGCCATGCGCACCGATCTGCATCCGCCTCGGCAGTATTATATGCGCGCCTGTCTCTATAGTATAACACTCATAATCGAACCCCCTAACCGAATAGATATTTTAATTATCGCCAGGCTCGATCTCTCTTCTTTGCGCCCGCACAACAGCTTTATGTATCGGCCGCGGCCAATTTCAATGCTGCCACCCACGCGCTCACGTTTTCCATAATACTGCTGCACATACACGTTGCACGCTTATACATCGTATACCATATTTATACGAGGGAGAAGCTGCGTATGCGGATGAAATAAAACAAAGTGAATAACGGAAGGAAATAAACGTCGCGTAAGAGATCAAAACCGCGACGCGTGTATATGTGCCGGCGGCTTGCACGAAAATAAATCGCGAGGCAAATTGAAGCGATATAACGTGTGTCGACTGGGCCTCGTGTGTATAACGCGCTGACAACTTTTAGCTCGTTCCGGTCGCCATATCTTTTTCTCTCTCGACTCCTCGCGAGGCTTAATACCACCAATAAATAAGCCCTAGATGCGAGAGAGAAAGAGAGAGAGAAAGAGAGTGGGCTACGCGTATATACACAGCGTAAATACATAAAGTTTCGCGCTCGCCTACGTTCTTAAATCATCGGGGGCCCGAGTAGCGCAGCGAGTGCGAGCATCCGAATACGAAGGATCAAAGGGAATGGCTCGTCCGCGTACAGAGTCTCTTTCCCGTCGTCGCGGGATGCCTCGCGCCGCACGTCGTCTTTCGGCCCTTTCTTTTTTTCTGCATATCTCTCTCTCTCTCTCTCTCTCTCTCTCTCTCTCTCTCTCTTATAGTCTCTCTTATAGTCGCCTGATGCAGATACGTCGACTGCAATTACTCCGACGCGTGGTCTATTTAGCTTCTGCGAACTGGCACGGCCCATCGAAAGACTTCGCCGAGAGAGAATCTGTAGTGGCTGCAAAAGCCACGAAGACGAAGGGCAGAGAGAGGGAGCTATTGCCTCGCTGGACAGACTTTGTATAGCGCGAGTGTATATCTTCAACTTCACGTAATATGCTTGGGTACAACGTGCCAGACTCACTTGCACTGTGCGATGCCGCGGAATAACTCATTATTATCGCTCATTATAAATAACCTTTGGCGCGACTCTGGACTTTTTTTTCGCACATCGCTACGAGGAGCTAATGTGCGCTTCTACCGAGGATATTTCACTTTTCTGTCAATGTCAACGACACGAACGTTCACCTTCGTCATACGTGCAGGTATTCCTGTTTTACGGCTTCGAGAACGAATATGAATGCGAGAAATAATATTTCACTGAAATTGATATAATTCACAAAGCTGCCGCTTGGAATTGCGCGATACAGGTATTATCAATTTTACGAGGGATCGTGGAGCAAGGTCTATGTAGATTTACTTGTAGAGGATCGGAAGCAGGCTACTCGAGATTTTAAGGGCAAACAAAAGTATCGCCGCGCGGCGCGAAGATTAATACGTTAAAAGAGAAGGGCCGGGAGTATGCAGATTAAAAGCAGGTAAAAAAGGGACCACCCGGTGAAGCGCGCGCGGCGAAGCTATGGGAAATTCCCGGTTAAGAGTTAGTTTCACGCATTCGCTGCCGCCGTCGCTGCCGCTGTCGGTACTCTTCCCCTCTAGATGCACGCGAATTCCTTGACGCAGCGTTCTCCGCTGTTCTCCATGCGCGAAACACTCGCCGCCGCGTTAAAAACGAAGAAGACGTACTTGCTTTCTCCCCCTCTCTCTCTGCCACTCTTTTTCCACTACTGCCCCCTCGAAAGAGATAGAGAGAGCGGTAGAGAAGAGCTCTTACGATCCGGTCGTTGCATTTGTGAACCGGTTAAATAAGCAATAAACTCGCGCTCGCCACCCGTCCCGCCTGCATTTTCCCTTCTTTTTTCCGCTGTATATATACGGGCTCTCTCGCTCGCTCCCGTCGACTCCCCTCGGCCATCGCTTCTATTTATTTCTCTCCTCTCCTCTGTCGCCAAAGGATAGGCGTCTGACTGCGCAGCACACAGTGTAGCGTAACGCGCGCGCGGCCAATGTTGTCGCCACTCGGAGGTCCGCTGATTTATTAGTCGAGTATATATTCACTCGGTGTCCGATCGCAGCTCGACAGTTGGCGGCGCGCGGGGAAGAGCCGCTGAGAGCTGCGCCCCGATTGTCCCCTTTCTTGGAACTTGTGCAGCTCGACAGAATTATTGGACCGCTCTTGCCGAGAGTGGCTATATCGATCGAACGTATGCTTCGATTGATTGAGAGATACCGTGCAAGTGGCTTCGAGAGACTAACTGCTTGTACATGTGTATCTTACAGCTATTTTATAGTGGATCCTACCGTGTATTTTAATTTGTAAATCACGGTCGGAAGAATAGAGTGCAAAAACTGCTTAATCAGTACCAATACCTACATATATAATAAATTATAATTGTCAAGAGTATTACATAAGTGTCATGTTTATGTGACCACGGCTCTGATCACATACTTGCGATTTTCCTCCTTTTCATTATACTAGGATATAGAAATTATAATAAATACGTTTGTAAATCTGAACGTACATATTTTCTAACAAGAACAAAACAACGAAAGTTGCCATTAAATTATCCTCTTCGAAAATCAGTTAATCTAACAAATTAGTGGAATGGCAGGGAAAGGGGCAGACATACATTAAGGCGTGAGCCATAGAATATGCAAAGCGCTAAGTAAAAATATATCCATCTCGCTCACACAGAGACAGGCTGGCACATCAGCAAGCTTGTTCCGCACAAGCTCGGAATCGTTCATCATTGTGTCGACTTTGTAAAGCGAGACGGTGGCTCGAGCGACAGCGAGCACAAAACATTTTTAAATATAGGACAACCTCCGCGCAGGGCGCATATAGCCTAGCCCCGCTTAAGCGCTCCACCACGGCCGCCCGGTTCATCGCAAATCACCGGGGGGATTAGCTTTTCGTGATTTGTGCAAACACGTGAGCAAACACACTCCGCCTCTCTCTCTCTCTCTCTCTCTCTGACAGCGACGAAAGAAAGAAAAAAGTTAAGAGTGCATGCGAGTGTGGAGGGTTAAGCTTTTCACCTCGTATAGCTGAACTGCGCGCAACGAAAGGTGCCAATAAAACGAACGTTCGCCATGAAGCAGCTATAGCGAGTGAAAGGGGCAGGGGGGGGGAGAGAAGAACAAGATTGAGAAAGAGAAGAGAGCCGCGGACGGAGCATTCCTGCATGCGTCGTTACGCGCGCGAATCGGCGTCGGCGACGAGACTCGCAGTGGATAAAGACGAAGCAGCAACAGCAGCAGCGCCAGTGACAGAGAGTGGGGAAAATGACTGCACCTGCTTCACAGTCCATCATGCGGTGTGTCACCCACGCTACTTTACTGCACGGCGAACCATGTTATGCATCTGCAGCTTCGGGAGACAAGCCCCAACTTTGCCCCCCCCCCCTCACCGCCCACCATTCCTTTCTCTCCCTCTCACTCGGCTTCGGGATCTATGGGGATTTCATTTCTAATCGAGAAACAGAGCACTCGACGCCGTCTGCACTTGCTCTCTCTCTCCTTCGTCTCTCTTCTCTCGCGTACACAATCATCACTGCGGTGCAACGTAGCGCATGCGCCCTGCAACGGCCGGCTCAGAGGCCAAACTAAATCATTAGCACCTTATCAAAGGCTCGTTTGACTCGCCAGCGCGAATTGCGCGTCTCGCGGTTAATTTTCTTTCGAAGCCAGAGGCTATATCGCTCGCTCTCTCTCTCTCTCTCTCTCTCTCTCTATGTGTGTGTGTGTGGCTGCGGCCACGTAATTAATTAATGCGACGGTAATAATATGTAATCGGCCGTGAGCTAGAAGCGAGCTTTCGTGGATCGCGCATAGTAAGTGGGGCTTAAAGCCCGTGTCGCGCGGTTATACCGTGGCATGAGCCAAGCGACGGATGCAGTCACGTGACGAGTGATAAATTACCGACCGATGACTAACTACCGGAAGAAGCAACCGCCTCCCTTCTCCTACCCCTAGCCCACCCCCTCGGTCTGCGCCACGCCACCGTCTTTTCAGGGAAAAGAAAGCGCGAGCTTCCCGATCCTTTTGCGCGCACGACCTTCGACGCGCGGAACCGCCTACTTTTTCTCGCTCGCTCGCTCGCTGCTTCTGGGGAATGTTCTATATATACGCACTGCGATACACTGGCTATGCCTTCGTTTTGTCAGTGTGGTCATTATTACTGGGGATATAATGAATCTAGCGCGGAAAATCTGTGAAAGAAGAAATTTGCTATCTTTATACTATGGAAGTGCGACAATGCTTAAATAATCATAATAAGTTGAAAATTCTTGTGAAATAAAATGATTCTCATTAAAATCGAGTGAAAAGATTTTTGTAGAATTGTTTTTGAACTTTTTGTGTTCTATATTGGATGGCTCGTTAATTATAGGAAATATTGCAGCGGCCCTTAGGTTAATTGCTTGATGCTCGCGTCCAGAAGATAATTCTATCATTAGATCAATGAAATACCGGCGTAACGTTAGTTTAATGTAATTCGAAATTACAGTAAGACTATGAATGTAGTACATAAATCACGCGAAATGATTCATTAAAAGCATTAATTTACAACGTTTACTTTACTGCTAACTTTTTAGAATTCCCATCTAATAAATTATTTTTATATATTTTAGACTGACTCGCAGATATAATGCGAAATGTACTTTATAGAAACGTGCGGTCGTATATTAGATTATATTTAGTAGTGCAGAGGAATCTTTTATTCACTTAGAAAGTTATTATTTCATACATTTTATATCATTTTGTATACATTTATTTTTGATTTGCAATTATACAGTATGCACATAGCTAAATTACGTAGATTTTACAAAAATTTAAATTAAAAAAAAATTGATGAAAAAGTAAGGTTTGGCAAGGAGATATAGTGGCGATTCGAAGAAAGGAACCGGGGATCGACGCGAATCGTCACCTCGACCAGCAGGCCAACGCGTAAATCAGAGTTATTACCGGGCTGAATTAGCGTTCCGGAGTAATGCCGGTACGTGTCCTCGGCAGCGCGAAAACGCATACGCGCAAGACACCCGGTTTTGGCCTATCGGCAACGATTAATCATTCGGCGGAGGCGCACATGCACGGCGGCCCGACTCCCTCCCCCTCTCTCACTCTCACTCTGTCGCGTCGCTCTATACGCTCGGCATGCATGTCCCGACACCGAGAGAAAGAGAGAGAGAGAGAGA
>UELU01136488.1:0-12302 GCA_900490025.1 Megastigmus dorsalis | reverse complement strand
CTCCTGCCCCTTCCCACCTTCCCCCCTAGGAGCTTCTAATTGGAGTAGGAAAGCGAACGAGAATGAGAGCGAGAACGAGGAACGAGAACGAAAACGAGATGAGGAGAGAGAGAAGCGGAGCTGCCAAGTAGGCGAGCGCTGTGCCGAGTGAGCGAGAGCTGCGCGCCAGCCGAGGGAGAGAAAGAGAGAGAGAGAGAGAGAGAGAGAGAGAGAGAGAGAGATGGCGGGAGGTGGGGGGAGACACGGCACTACATAAACGCGCCTATTTGTCCATTATTCCAGATTCTCTTTGTCTTCGTTAATGAAACAATGAGTCTGCGCCGTAATTGCGTCATACCCGAGGCACCGTCTGCCTACATGCACTCCGCACACTACCCGCTTCACTCCTGCGTCGAGGTCGCCCTCAATAAACTATTACACCAAATCGCTCGATCCTCAACAGCTTTTCTTCCTTTTAACCCTCGGACCCTCTGTACCTCGTGCAATCTCGCCTTTCACTTTTCTTATGACCCGCGCGACTACTGCGATTCGCCGCGTTAACTGGCTCTATACCCTCTTCGTTATCATTCTCGTACCGATGCAATGTTCTCGTGCTCTCGCGTATATTTATTGCCATTCAATTGAATATTCGAAACTGTCCAAATTTACCGATCAACGTACAAAATTGATTTGTCGTATAATATATATATATATATATGTGTGTGTGTATATTTTACGCCTTATATATATTAATTATTGTTGTAAATTGTTTAACATGAGCGGAACACGGCGATGATTGAATTTCTTCTTGTGCTCGACAAAAGTGCATTGGGTATTTTGCAGTTAAAGGACGCAGCCCATAACCAACTCTCGGGTGATTTAAAAATCGCTTGATGCAATAAGCGACGTGGAGAGGGGGTAGGATGGAAAGCGGCGAGGGGGAGGGATGGGATCAAACGAACATCACAGAGGGTGTTGGAGCGTTTCAACCTACGGCCGCGCCGCCGCGATGCGACATGTACCACAGTAATTTAATTTTGCTATTAAGCGGACATCATATACCCACAAAAGGTAGATGAAAAGCAATATGCTAATAGGATTTTACGTGAATTGCTATAATAATTGTTAAAATCTCACACGCCGACGAGTAATTTTTTTTTTTTTTTTTATTTTCCTTGTAACGAGTCACTATAATGTTGAGGATGCAATTACAGTATCGGATCATACAGCTGATTATAGTATAATTGTTTACAAGAATTTTTAACTTTCTATTGGTTAGAATGTAGGGAGTGGTCTTGCAGACTGTATAATTCACTAAAGTTTTCAAATATTCGGTAAATTAAATAAAATTATTATACAAAATTCTATTGATACTTTGAAAATTGATGCTTGAAAGAATTTTCCAGATTTATAAACTTGGAATGCACATATAATGAAACTTTTAAAGTTAAAAGAAGCATTTCGAGAAGAAACAATATGAAAGTTTTACATATATACTTTCAAATGTAAGTTATTAAACAAAAACAGACGTAGCCTTATCGATTGTTGAAAGCTTAAGTAAATTACCCTGTGTCAATGTATTAAATTAAATGATAAATATTCAGGCATATTCCTACTACTCCACATGCCTTTATCGCGAGGTAACCTAATAGTTATCACGTAGACCTAAAAATTATACAGAAAGGGTCGTAGGCGTGTGGACTATACTTATCATTTTGAATCGACTAGCGATCGGGATTTCAATCTAATTTTCTGCGTAGCCCGTCTTTATCGATAAAAAAAACAATTTATGTACAAAAATTACCGCATTTAGAGATAAATTTTTAAATAAAGTACGTAATGTTAAATGATATGAGGTTATATTATACACTTAAATACGTCAAACATTAAATTTTATTGAATACATTATTGAAAGCAAAAATATTTTCTATACACAAGAAAATTTACTATAGGCAAGGAAGTATACTTATAATGCATGAAGCTGAAGAATAACTCATTTTAAATCTGGAATCATGTAAAAGATCGTGTAAAATCACCTATTCGGTGAAACTTCAAATTCGGTGTATTATGCAAAGCAAAATTATACAACCAAATTTTTTCACCAACGTATACATTTTCGTATTTCAGTAAACAGTTTTTACAGTTTAATAAAACCAGAAAAATAATTCAAAATATGAAAGGTACTTTCAAACGTCATTTTTCAGTTTGTAATTATCTGAAGCAAACTTTTACCGCATAATAATTGAAATTTGCTATTTATAATTCACGAGCTATATAAGATTTTAAGAGTAGTTGTAACTGGATATAGCCGATATCAATTAAGATTTCCTAGTTCATAGAATAAGGTATAACCATATTTCTTCATAGAAGGATAAAGAAGTATGCAGTGCCGTTAACAAGACGTATTTTCGCGTACAATGAAAGAACCTATTACAACTTGAAACATCACGGCTATATATAGATCGAAGATCGAATTTGATACATTTAATCGGCAAACGTTGATTTTAAAAATATATGTTTTACATGTAAACAGTGGCTATATCAATATATCAGACTCGACAACAATTTGGCAAAAAACGAGGAAGAGAAATTTAAAAAGAGGAAAGACAGAGTGATTTAGATTTAGATTTACGCTATAAAAGGGAATGAAGGATAGAGAAAGAGAGGGAGAGAGCGTGCGGGTATATATATACGGGGAGTAGGGACCGAGAAAAAGAGAGAGAGAAAGAGAGAGAAAGAGAGAGAAAGAGAGAGAAAGAGAGAGAGAGTAACAATCTGGCGAATTACCGGCTTAGTTCGTCAGAAGATTACGTCAGGTCGAGGGTGTCAGCAAGACCCTCGGGGCCTAGGTCCTTGTTCTCACGTTTGGCCATGAGGCACGAGCTGCTATTTTTCCCTTTCGCTCTCTTCCCTCCTTCGCTTCCATCATACCGATGCTTCCCGCTCGCGCGCGTTACGAGTCCTACGACTGCCAACTTTTCGCGAGGAAAAATGATCTACGCCCAATCGTAGATATAAGCTTTGGATATAGATTTTATCCATACCCATGAGGGGTGGATAATCATAAAAAATTATACAAGTAATAAAGTCATATTTGCAAGTATTGAAAAAGGACGCAAGAAGATATGTACTTGCGTCTTGAATTATTCGAGCTATCAAATATAAATCAGCTGATAATTAGTAGACCTAGTATAGTGGTACCCACATCTCATTGCTTTGATTTATGCTATTTATTGTAATAACGTTACGATTGGTGTTGTCGACCTCACACACCTTCCTTATTAAATATACGGTTACAATAAGGTAGAGGTTATATAACAAAACGATTCAAAATGTTAAAAGAATTTGCAAAAATGGATACTGTAGTAATAAAAGTCTAACTGAAGATTAATTTTTCAAAAATATAGAAATCAAAACTTTGAATTTTATTTTCGCATACGGTGTGGAGTAACAAGAGTGAATGTTTTAAAGTTTTTTTTTCCGTACTACACAACTTTCCACTTTCATCTTTCATTTATATGCACAATAAGCTTTATCGAACATAGTTAAACGCTCTGAAATTCTGCTGTAAATTTTTACACTCATAAGAGTCCTAAAAAATTTTAAATTTTATTTACCAAAGCAAGGAAACAATACGCCAAACTTTTTAAATATGAATAGAACAAGTAAAATGCCGAATGATTTTTCTTATGTGAGAACGTTTACAATAACATTTAAATCAAACATGGTTATTAGCAAAAATCTTTACCGAATATATTGAACAATTAAAAATTCTTTCAGTCCAAATGATTTAATTCTTTCATAATATTTCTTCTCATAGTCGTATTCATGTTAGATAATATTTTATTTGTCAAAGCAATTTGCAAAGTTAAAATACAGGGATAGTACTATTATTTATATATCACATTGGGCACTTCGAAGATAAGATCACGATTAGCACTTGCATTTCTCAGTAAGTGGTTTTAATAAACCTAACTTTTCTACTTAATTCCAATTAAGAATGAGTCTTCATAAAGCTTGTTTTACGACTGAAAAACTTTTTTGAAATCGTCGTACGTCTTTATATTTATAGAATTTAGAGCATATCATTATAAAGTAAAATATTTTGAGTTACAATCAAAGATATAAAAAATCTTGAAGATTGAAAAATCATGTTTTTATTTAACTAAATATTTGTTTTTTAATCATTTATTCTCGATGTTCATTGTAAATCAAATTCTTAATATTCATATTAAAATTCGTATGTGCAGTGTACCTTTAGAAAGTCAGCATGGAAGTATTGTTTTTTAAAGAAAGACAAAGCCGTCTTAAATAAACAATATGCATTACATAAACTCATTCTTGATTGTAAAATAATTAACTTTATTAAATATAAAATATATTATTTTCTATGAAATATTTAATCCAATTTACCTGAACTCTCGCTTCAGTTAAATTAATTTTCATCGCAAGATCTTCCCGAGTAAAGACATCTGGATAATGAGTCTGGGCAAATGCAGACTCGAGCTCTTCTAATTGCTGTAATGTAAATGTTGTTCGGTTTCTCCGCTGTTTTCTTCTAACAAATGAATCCTCTCCAACACCGTGAAGCGCTGGGTGGTAAGCTGTATAACTCGCATCTGAAAAAAGGTATTACTTTTTAACCTTATAATGATTGTGTATCGCTATAATGTATTTTAACAAACTAGTTGGCAGAGTATTTAAATTAGTCTGATTTTATTAGTAAACGAAATGATTTATTCATCGTTAATTGATTAAGTAAGTTCTATCGTTATGCAACTAGTCAAAATCAGTGCACTTTTTATTTCTTGTGTATTCGTAAAATATACTTTGTTATAGAAACTGCATAAATAGCGTCCTTAAATTTGAGAAAATGATTTTTATAAAATAAAAAAAATGTTTTTATTCTTCCGAAGTGATTTTCATCCTATTGAGAACGTATTTTATTGAGAAACATCTTCTTTTGTCAAATAACTGTTTGGTGAATGCACTTATTATTGACGAAAATTGAATACAATTGAATGAGAGTTTGAATGACAATTTATAGTTTAAAAATTGTCGGGAATCAGTTTACTGTAACCGGAATTAGTCATCATGTAGTATAATGAAACATTGATGAATCAAAATGATAATGCTTTTTAAATTCATTACTCTACTGTATGTGCCGGTATTAAATAAACGCAATCGAAGGATAAAAGATGCAAACGGTGAATGTAGTACTAGATTTGTTCTTATTTAAAAAATAATTTATAATCTCTTATATATTTTTAATACATCTAGTTTAATATTCTCTCTATGTTAAGTATAATAAATGTTGATCAAAAAATTTGTCAACCCCGTCATTAATACTGTATCGTTACTTCCGCTTTGAAATTGAAGATCATAAGTAACTGGTCTTTGTTAATTATATCACAGCGAAAATTGTTATGCTTATTTGTTTCCGTTTTCTACTTCTTTCTATTTGATTCGGGTTTCTGTTATCAAATATAGCGGAATGTTAAATACTGCATTTCTTTCATTAGAAAATGGATTAATTTGTGGAATTACAATTGATTTTATTCCACTAATTAAAGCGTTGGGTAGAGTTTTCCGTTTAAGGTTATAAGTCCACGTTAATTAATTCTATATTTGTTTGTAATTAAAAGTTTTTACTCATCCAATTTTTGGGAAATATTAAATAAATTATTTTTAATGCATATTTTGACTGAGCATTATTCTATGGAGTTTAACATTCAGTCCACAATAATTCGGAAGAGTTAAATTCAAGTTGACTCGATTAGCGATTGAATATTAAGTACTAAATTGTTCATTTTAGTAATTGAAATACAATTTGCTGGTATGATAGCTTTATTGCTATAGTTCTATTAACTAATTTTGAACCAATGATGAATTCGTTATTTACGTAAGAACTTCAATTCTTTACTTATATTTATCTTTATCTGCTTTATCCTTACTTCTTTATCTACAGTATTTCTACAGTATATATGTATAATAAATTTAAAATTTTCGACAGAAATTGTTTTATATGTTTAAAAAATAAAAATTAAATAAGATGAAATGAAGAAATGAAACAGAATGAAATACTCTTTCGAAAATATAAAAAATTATTAAAACTACAAGTTTTAAGTTTCGCCTATATCAAATTTGAATGTATACGCGAGTAATGAGAATGAGAAATAGGGAGAGGTAGAAAGCGAGACAGTGAGAGAGAGAGAGAGAGAGAGAGAGAGAGAGAGAGAGAGAGAGAGAGAGAGAGAAACAGAGAGATAGAGAGAGAAACATTCAGCTACAAAGCCCAGAACCACTCATTAATGATGCAGGGCAATCAGCGCAATTAATTACCGCGGCACTAAGCTCGGCTTAGCGAAAAACACAAATTAATTTCCTAAACTCATAAAAATTGACGAAGCCGCCGCCGGCAACTGCTGCGCACAAATCTGAAAACGAATCATTTCATTTGCGTGCGCGTCCACTTTTACGTTTAAAATTACTTTATTTTATTTACGCGTAAATAACCGTTGCACTCGAAAATTGTTCCTGTAATACCGCACCACAGGAAAAAGTGATGCCTTTAAATAATGGACGATGGTATATTATATAGACGCGAGATTTTGTTTCTGGCTAAGCCCATCACACGCGGGGAAAACAATATTCGTAAATGATGCGCAAAAATCCTCGAGTGTCTGCTTTATATTTTATTAACGACTTTATGCTGGAATTATTAAGGAAACCTCGTGTATTTTTAACGAGTTGACGCGGGCTTGCGTTTGCCGTCACCGCGGATAATCGGCATGTATGGTAATGAAAATTGTGTCGCCTGTATAGACCAATGGTAGTTAAATATAAATAGCACGCTGAATAAGACAGTATTTTTGAAAAAGTTTGCTGTGCTTCGTAGTTTGATGTATAATTTAAATGCTCGTTGGGTAAGAAAATTATTCTACAGTTTCATCCGTGTGGCGCTTGTTGAAGATAGAGTTGAAAGACAAAACGTGTACATTAATTTGGGAAACACTATTGAACCTTCTAAGATTGAATTTAGAATGGCACGTATATATTCAATCAGATTCTGTTTGAAGATATATTGCTTTTTTTTCCATTGCGGCTCGCAGAGGTCAATAACTTTTATCTTAAAAAAGAAAAAGCGATTGAAATTGCCACTTTAGAGATGCAGAATACAAAATTTATCTTTCAAATATCGAAGAGAGAGAGAGAGAGAGATCATCTTACATTTTAAATTCATTATATAAAATATCCCTTCGCTAAAGTGAATGAGCGCAATCGCGACAGGAAACGTTTCGTGCCCCAACGTGCGCATTTTCCAGTGCGCAACTGCAGCAGCGTATGCGATCAACCGCGCGATTTTTTCCCGCAACGAAACTCGATAAACAGAGCCCATATAATGAGCTGAACCGAACTCATTCGATTATTCCTCGCTTGCGCCTCGCACAGGTAAAAGAGCGTCCATGGAATGCACTGCGCACAAGCCGCGAACTACGAGCCGAACAAAAGAAAAACAAGCGTGCGCACTGTAGTTGCCGCAGCGCAGCGTCCTCGAATCTCGCGGGTTGCGCGTAAAAATCGGGCAGCCGCAAGAGTGAGGAAAGGAAAGGGGAAGCAGAGAGAAGAGGAGGAAGAAAAAAAGAAGAATCATCCGTGCGGGGGTGGGGGATAAAGGCATCGTGAGCGAGAAATCCAGCAATTATCGATTGGCCGTGTCGGCGCGAGCGAGCGGCTCGTAAATAAATTTAGCGAGAGCCCGAGAGCTGAAATCCACTCAAGATCTTAGATTAGAGTTTGGAAAAGTAAAGCCGGGGCAGCTCGTGCTGCCGGGATGCCGTAGTAGTAGTCTGTGTGTGTGTGTGTGTGTGTGTGTGTGTGAGAGAGAGAGAGAGAGCGAGTCGTCAGTCTATACAGGCAAGCGCGAGGAGTCGGGCGAGTCGCGCTGATCCAATTTATTAGCTGGTACTTGGATGATGCTCCAAGGAGAGCGCGCCGCGCACACACTCTGCATCGAGACTCGCCACCGCGGCTATATACGTCTGGTCTGCAGGTCCGTGATGTCTATATACGTCTGTACACGTGAGGGAGAGTATATATATATATATATATATACTTTTATTTCTCTCTCTCTCTCTCTCTCTCGCTCTTTTTCCCGAGACTGCGGCCGCTACTGCTGCAGTCGGGCACACATCACTGCAGAAAAGCGGGGGAGCGAGGAGGGGGAGATGGGGAGAGGGGAAGGAAAGGTAGGGAGGGTGAAGCGTACACCGGGCGAAATCTAATGAGAGCGCGAGCGCCACTAATGAGCATAACGAGGTAGTTAGATGTTGGAGCGAATTTCGGTGGGGACGGTGAAAGAGAGAGAGCGAGAGAGAGCGAGAGAGAGAGAGAGAGAGGCTCGGCCATAGCCCTGGCCCGAGTGAGCCACTTAGCGACTTATCACGTAGTTACCTAATCTGTTTATCCCGACAAGAGAGAGGGAGAGGGAGAGAGACATATAGAGAGAGGGTGAGAGAGAGAGAGAGAGAGAGAGAGAGAGAGAGAGAGAGAGAGAAGCGATGGCCGGGAGTCCCCAGGGCCGTCTTGGACGGCGCGCAGTACAGCACAGCATAACAGCTGTGAGCCTGTGTCACTGTCATGTCGAGTCAATTCGCCCGACTGCTGCCACTGCTGGTGCGGCTGCTGCCGTCGAAGGACTTACATACGCAGTCTATACCAGCCAATCGAGGCCTCATTTTCCGCCCGGTAATATAGCAATATCGGGACGACGACGACGAGGACGAGGAGGGTGAGGAGGAGGAGGTGGCTGAGCTGCGCGGCAGAGAAAGAACGTACTTACAGGGATGCGTCGGGGCGAAGGAGTACTCGAGCGAGGGAGGTAGACGCGGGGCCGGCAGACCCGAGGGGCAGTGGTAGCAGAACATCCCGCCAGCCCTTGCAGCCGCCCCGGCGGCGCCGGCCCCAGGTCCTCCTCCGGTCAGCTGCGGTTGTTGCTGCTGCTGCTGCTGGTGCTGTTGATCCTGCTGTTGATGTGGCCTCGGCTGTTGTGGCTGCTGTTGTGGCTGTTGCTGGGCATGAACCGTCCCGATCTGTAACATCGACCGCGGCCATGAGTTTTCCTGCGCGGCCCATTTGCTGTAGTTCGCACATCAGCATATTGCATGGACGGAAAATGAATTACTGTAATGTTTCGCTTATTTGATGGGCTTTATATTATTATCAGAAACGGATACTCAATCATCTATTTATACTTTTACTTATTTACTTTCAGCTATTTCATTGTTATGTCTATTGCACGGGTGGAAAGAAACTTGATCAGATCGCCATTAGCTTCTATTCCGAATCTGAACAGCTCAACGTCCATAAAATACAGTTCTGCTCTACTCTGTATCGTATGTTTTTTATCTTCTCTATAGATCTCTTTTCCCACCCCTGTTTCTAAATTCCCTTTTGCAGTACCTATATACTGACGGGTGATGGGTCAATTCCGCATCTGATCCAGATTCAATACCTCAGGATGTGTGTAGTAGCTTTTCTTAGTAATGATTTAGATAATTTTTTGTACCACCTATATCATCACCTGTATACGTTGAAATAATCAAAATTTTGCGAAATAGTCATTTTCCAACATGGATATAATATATATATATATATATATATATATGTATATCAGTTTTTTCTATCACCGTAAAGCATAACTTGATCAAATTTCTTCATCTTTTGCATGCAAATCAAATCCTCTCCACAAACAGCCAATTAATTAATTCAAGCTGTCCATGAAAAAAATAATGGTTCATGGCACTGTCAGTGCACACACACACACACACACACACACACACACACACACACACACACACACGGCATCTCAACAACCCACGAGGCAGAGCTTTAAATAACAGCAACATTTTTTTAATCAAACGTAGCGTCACTTTGCGTTTGACGCGTCCACGTTTACGTACATACATCCATATACACAGGCGCATCTGCATGCGCGCGTGCGTATGTGTGTGTGTGTATCTGGACTTCCGGCGCGCAAAGTCGGTGTACCGGCGGTGGCGGCGGTGGCGGCGGCGGCGGCGGCCCCAAAATGAGATAACACGTCGATCCCCATTACGGGCAAGCGAAGGGGGAAGCATTCTAAACTCGCGTAAATAAGTAACGAGGGTATTGAAGCCGTCGCTCGTGGAACTTAATAAGCCGAGAGTCGTCAATTTGTAATGCGACTGCGCGTGTGCGTGCAGCAGCAGCACACGCTCGCTCACCAGCCGCGTACACACACACACACTCACACACTCCAAGAGAGAGAGAGAGAGAGAGGACTTTACGTAACGGCGTCCGCGTGCGCGCCTAGGCTTTGCGGAGCGCTGTATTGCACAGAGAGAGAGAGAGAGAGAGAGAAGCTCGACTCTCGACGTGTGCGAAGGGACAAATTGAATTTTAGATCGAGCCCCGCGCGCGCGCGTATTTCGCGGGGGATCTTCTCTCTCTCTCTCTGTACATGTGCATATAGATATATAGTAGAGCCTCGCTCATGCAGTCCGCGCGAGTTGTACACGCTTGATATTAGAGGGAGAGAGATAGAGATAGATAGAGATAGAGAAAGAGAGAGAGAGAGAGGTAGAGGCAAGCGAGGCACGTCCGCTCGCTCACGCAGATGATACTAATTGAAATTTGAAATTGATATTAGAGAATTATTACTACCCTCCTCGAGACCGCTGTACTGCTACCGTTGCTCCTCTCTCTATCTCTCTCTGTATAGTAACCCCACTGCGTGTATCTCACTCTGTGCGTCTGCGTGTGGGTATACTTACTGTATGCGCGTCGAGAGAGAGAGCGAAGGGCGCGCAAACGCAATTATGCCAATGTACGCACTTTCTCGACTATACATACGCATAGAGTCTATCTCTGAGCAATTGTCACCGAGCCCAATGAGATTCCTCCAAGGCTGTGTATATATAAGTATAGGAGAAATTCTTTGTGTACATTATCGGTGCCTCGCGTCTGCAGCTCTAATATAGTGCACCGATGAGTGCCAGTGAGCGACACGATGACCCGAGGAGAGCCGCAGAGAGACAGGCAGAGAGAGAGAGAGAGAGAGAGAGAGAGAGAGATATAGAGAGAGACGCAGCGGCAGCAGCAGTAGCAAGCTGATCGGATTATAAACCTCGAGAGCAGATGTTCAATTTGAAACACGAGACAGCCGTGCGCGATTAATGTTAAGCCGAAAATCACATTGAATTATTAATGCGTCCATCTTAATTTCTGCCCAAGCGCTAATGCTTTCTCCTTCTCTCTCTCTCTCTTCACCTCTCTCTCTCAAGTACTTGTGCGGTGTATTACACGCATACATATATATATACGTAGGAAAAGGCGTCGCGACTTGGTTGTTGTTGTCTAACTCGATCCGTTACCGCGAGTAACGCACAGCTATTGTATCTCGTTAGCTCACTGGGGCACTGCACACACACGCACACACACACACACACACACACACACACGAGCGAGTGCATACGCGCTGCAGGACAAAGGCATAAAGAATGAACGAGTCGCGCGCGAGTCCGGTGTAGCGAGAGATTCGCGCGCGCGAGGTTTGTGCAGCGACGGCGGCGGGTCGCCTTTTGATATCGAAGCGGTGCATTATTGAGGGCCGGTTGGTAGGGGTTGGCGGCCATCGCCGGGGCATTTAAAATTGATGACCGAGCCGCGGCGCGCGAACGCCAACTTTTGACAGCTAGCCGTCATCGTTTGCCCATCGCGCGGCGGCGGCAGCGGCTTTGTACGTGTATACACAATGCTGTGCAACAGCAGCACCGATTTGTAATCCCCGAAATCGAATCGAAAAGCGGAAAATTAACGGATATACCTATATACAGCAGTGTACACCGTGTATGTGTGTTTGTTCGGCGCAATGGGGCTTACATTAAGAGTAAGGAAACGAATCGAGTAAATATATATATGGTGAAATTTGATCGATGGCTGCGTGCACTAGGCAGTTCTTATGTATTATATCGTCGTGATCTGTAGTACAAACATAAGCGTCAAAGGCGATGTGTGTAACCTGCTTGCGGGGAATTTTCACCCTTCGATGGTATACAAGTGCTTGCGCGCCACGCGCTCGCCTATACATATATACACGCATACCCTCGCCACTCGCATCAGTCCCACCCTATCATTGTGCAGCGTCTGTGTGTACAGAAAGAGAGAGAGAGAGAGAGAGAGAGAGAGAGAGAGAGAGAGAGAGAGAGAGTAGCGGGTTAAAGTCCAATTGGCGCATGCGTCCCGTAATACGCACAGTATATATATATATATAGTGGCGAACG
>UELU01136487.1:0-14396 GCA_900490025.1 Megastigmus dorsalis | reverse complement strand
GTACTTCTAGACAAGTCCATAACGGCTGTTAATAAAGTAGGTAAAAACATAAACAATTACACCGCTGTGATTAATAGGAATTTACAAAATATCTCAAACACATTTGGCAAACAGAATAAAAAATTAAATACATTCGAAGCCATTATCATACTCATAATACAAGAGCAGCATTTTTTGGATTTGCTCTATAAAATTAAAAGATCCTTTATTTTCTCGGATCAGACGTTCGATGTAGAAATTCTAACTTATAAACAAATATCAGAAACACAAGTACATTTGTTAAAAATTTATTCTCAAAAAGAATTAATATTGCATTATCATAATTTATTAGATTTTCCCAAAATTCTATTGTTTACACACTCAAAATTCCAATCCTCAATCTTATCGAATTTTCCTTATTTCAAAGACTTGTTATTATAAATTATAACAATGGAACTGAAATTATAACCACGCCATGGAAATTAAGTTGGTCATCTTCTTATGGTACCAAATCAATACAGAAGAAACTAAAGCAGCTATCATCACCACAAATTCACCTATGATATTGGTTATTCTTTATCTGCAAATTTGACTCATATATCCAGTAATTACCTGACATCGATTGGAACTAATGGTCACAAGAGTACACTTCAAGGTACAAATTTAATTGAAAGAAACGATATATAGTTACAAGGACACACTCTAAATAAATATGCCGGAGAATTCAAACAACAAAATTTAATAACATCTGTCATCCTAAAAGATTACCGAATGAACTTTGAATCATTGGAATCGCTCGTTCTACCTGAATTGGCAAATCCAAAATTACAAACTTATAAAATTGAATTTTATACCTCTATAGCAACGGTCGTAGTTTCGTTATTCATCATAATATGCGGACTGACCTACACCTTATAGGTACAGATGCAAAAATAAAAGACCGCAACTTACCGAAACAAACAATGACGAGGCCGTCATTGAACTTCGACAGGGAGGAGTTATATGAGCACCCAGTGTCACTGAACAGTAGTTGTTCGTTGACCTTATCACCTTAATTGTAACGGAGATACTATGAACAAAAGAAAATGCGATATGCATCCACACCTGGTGATGAAGGAAGGAGCGAAGAAAGGGAAAATCCACTTATAGAACATGAAAATATATATAAGAATTAAGTACTGGCTAAAGCCACTCTCTGTCGGACATTCAAGCTATAAAGACGTGCATAAATAAAAAAGGAATCATAAACTATTTATTATCGTTATTTTATTGTGTGTGTATGTAAGTATGTTCGATCATACCTTTGATCGGGCTTTCTCACAACTACAAACAAAACTCGCGCACTTGCCGCACTTCCAGAAGTCACGTCAGAGGTTTTTGTTCTTTCAAAAAAGTTATTTCATTACATTTAATAGATTTTCATTACTTTTTTAATGTTCAAAATACCTTTTATTTAATGTTTAATGTTTTTTAACTTTCTTCTTTTTTTTGCAATGATTTTCATTAAAAATTGTTTAGTAGTTATTGTATTATGCTTAAAAATGTATTTTATTAGGTTCGGTTATTGTTGGTTATTATATGACACTCAACATGGGTTAAATTGAACTTCTCACCAGTTGTGTTATAAAATACGGTTCGATACATGAGTGAGAAATAAATTTAAGCCTTATGTCACATTTTCTCCCCGTTTCTCTCGTGCGCAAATGTTCACATGTTTGTAAACTCGCTTTACCGCACTAGTATCAAAATGTACTATATTTTTAAATTTATTGAATAATTATTGAATTATTTTAATATATATAATTTAAAAAAATTATATTGTTGAAATATTATTTTCGTACTTTTGCAAGAATATGATTCAAGCTACCTCCTTTTATGCTGATGCTGGGACGATTGAGGATAGATTTTTTGTATATAGTGTTGGCAGCAGCTTATCTATATAAAATATATGGTTGATCTAGAGAGGTAGCAAAAAAGACTAGTCTGTAGTTCTTTAATATAAACAAACCTTTTTACATCAAAAAGAGATTGATCATTTTTTTTGAAAATTGATTAAAAAGATTTTAAGTAACACCTCAATTTATTCGTTTTTTTTATCACTTACGATATAACTAGTTCAATGAAAATTTGAATGTAGATATTCATATTAGTATACTTTTATAATTATATATATATACATATATTGGAACAAATAATAAATAGACGCTAATTGTCAATGAATTGGCATCGGTTTTTCAACATTCAAGATGTGTTTCTGTATATAATGCTACAGAGGAATTCTTGTGATATACAGATTGCTTCTCAATCCAGAAACGCAAGAAACTGAAAATCAACTCATTGATTATAATGGTGCATTCGGATAGGTAATACGGCATCCAATTAGAATCCTAAACCGTAATTGGAAAAATAGTTTTGAAAGTTGGGAGTCAAGATAACACGAAACACACACAAGATTTGGCAGATCCTGGAATTCATTAATTGCATAAGTAGATAAGAATTCTCAATCCCAGCTATGCCTTTACAAAATCCTCGGGGTACATATTGATTCTCCGTAATTGAAATTCGAGTATGTAATCCATGGATTTCATTCCACCGAATCGAAACCGAAATCTTTCTCTTCCAGCAAGAATAAGCTTCACCACATTTTACCGAGAAAAGTTAAAACAACAAACATAGCGCAACAAGAAATATGACCGCATCGAAATCGCGATTCCACGCGGACGCATACAGTCAACGTCACGGTCGCCCGCGTGTCCACTTTAAATTGCCGACGCGCGCGTAAAGATAAATGCCGATGCGTATATATGCGTGCACATGCAGCATCTGTCTTGGCGCTCTTTCAAACGTTCTCGCGCTTATGTATACTTACGACTTTACTCGAGCGAGACGATCGTTCGCCGCGTCACGTACTTTTTGGCTCGAATTTTAAGGCCAGCTCGGCAATCGCTACTTTGTCCAATGTTTGACTGCCGTCGATCGCATAACAAACTTGAAATATCCGGGAAACAGGGCATAATCCAACGAACTTTTACGAGTGATGAATGTTTACCGGGAAATGTATACGATTATATACGAGCGAGGGTATGTGTCAAGGCGATGGAAAGCAGATTTTCTTCCGCGCCATGTGTTCCATGTATTTCGACCATTAAAATTGCGTGTGCAAAAAATCTGTATCTGTAATCTACTTTTGGAACGTCGCTAGGAAAATATTTTGCAGACGTTCATTAGTGCGAAAATCCATTGCGTAACGCTTGTTATCGTAAACACCTCTGATACCATTCATTTTGAAACTCTTAAAATACTTGTTTGGATGATTTCACGCACAGTTTACGCAGATATTAATAGGTTTAATTCACTTCAAACGACTAGCGTTTCCGAAAGGAGATTCTACACTAAGTGGAATATGTAAACAGTATGTGCGATGAAAAATTCATAGAAGAACGCTTCAGAGGTATTAATCCGAGCGCTTATTCTTCGTGAACTATCTTTGTTTCTTTATTGAAACAAATGTAGGATACGCGTGAAGGTTAACAGCCTCCAACTAGTTGGCTCAATTTGATATTAGTGAATATGTGTTGATCTCTAAAACTTTGTTTACACACTGTCTTAAAAAGGAGTTATTAAACGGCAGAATATCTATAATCTGCAAAAAAAGTCACAGCCACTTTTTCATGAAATTCTTGTGGCTACATTAATAGCGAATTTTTCTTGGTAGAAAATCGATATGCTTTTAATATGTACGGTTTAGTAATTGCTATTTCCGCTAGCTAAATTTAAACCGAAAATTCTTTCAGATACAACCACTCAGAAAAGAATAAGGAAAAAGTTTGAGTGATATTTTGACTTTGCTCTGGTAGAATTTATTTTTGATAAAGAGATAATTTTTAGGTAGCGTGATAATTTTAACTTACGCTGATTTATCGTGAAAATCAGAGACTTTAGTGAACCACCCATAGATTAAAAAAATATGACTGATGATTTTCTTTATAATACTATTTAATATATTTCTACTCACATTGTGTCCGTATCCTATAAAGCAATAACATTCCAGCTAATGTTGCAGTTTTACTACTTAATCTTTATAACAATGTAAATTAAATTATTTTAAATCAACTCTACTTTGTGGCAAATATTATCCTGGAGTATTTACTTAAAATGGGGATTGTCATATAACTAAATATATTATTTTAGAAAATTACATAAATATTGTATAGTATGAAAGTTTACTTTAAATTATTATATCAACAAATAATAATAAGAAAATAAAATTATCAGCTACCTATACATATTATAATATATTTCATTACTTTTACCATGTGCGACTATAATGAGACTATAAAAATTACATTTATAACATACTCAAACACCTAATTTATCTAATTAATCAAATATATGTAAATCGTGCCACAATATTAAAAATCTATCGATGGCCATCGATATCGTCATAACTAATGTAGATTAACATCTAATTTATTCTACTCTACACTATTAATGCTTATATTACTACGAAGACTTATATTCTACGACATATCGTTACAATTTTTCGGAAAATGACAGTAAACGGAGTAATGTCTTTTGGCTTGTTGTTCCGTAAGATGTTGTTGTTGGGTTGATGGCACTTTGTTAAATGTTGTTGAAGCGTGGAATATTATTTGGGGCGAATCTGTTGAAAATAGCTGGTTTTGATAATGGGAGTGAAATGATGGTTTGTGATGATGCATTAACTATAGATGGCTTTGATGCGAGTTTTCGATTTTGCCGGCATATGTGATCGCGAATTCGTTGACTCAAGCTCAGTGTTAATTTTATAACAGATAGCCATGTTTTGGAATCTTGGGCTGCATTGAGCAATGACCTATTGTCCATTTTAAACAGAATAATCTGGGAAATTTCTATGGGGAGGTCCTTGATGAAGTCGATGTCTTGATGGTAAATGCGGTGTTGTAAGTCGGTAGTTTAAGGAAGAATTCTATCTTGAAGGCTTGTCTTGATACTTTCCCCAGAGAAAGCTTTGAAGCAAAGCTTGATTAGATTTTCCCCTTATACACTTATATACTTATATACTTATGCTAATTCATTCGACGAATCAGAGACTAAATAATAACAGCAGCCAATCAGAAGCGAGATTGTATGCCGCCAACTGATCAGAGACACGGCAGACACCCGTCAGTCAATTACGATGCAAATAGATACGGACAACCAATCAAAAGCGTGCTGTAGAACTGTCAACTAAGGAAACCGGAGTTGTAGGTATTTCTATAAGAATAAATGTGGGCATAAACAATTATCAAAATTATAACCTATGCAAAGTACGATATAATTTATTATTATAATATATATGTACAGGTAACTGTACCTCTTACCTATGTACATAATATATATGAACAGGTAAATGTACCTCTTACCTATGTACATAATATATATGAACAGGTAAATGTTTACCTCTTGTAGGATTTTTACTTTTATAAAATTTTTTCTGGTCAATAAATAAATAAATATTATTGTATCAAAGAACAGAATAGCACGAATTCACTTGAAATCTTTTGCTAACTAAAAGAGTGTAATATATTCCGGTCGCGGATTGATTTTGTTATATGATTTCTGATAGAAAATTATGAATAAGTCAAGGTAGTTGGGTCCAATGTCTGAATTTTAAATCTTCATGAGCCACTATAATGTTATTTTAGAATGAATAAAAATAGTACCAGTTGAAAGTTTTAGAACAATTATGCCGGAAATGTAAGAATAAAAGATAAAATTTTATTTAACTTACGAACTGTTGTAAATTGTTATTCTTCAAAAAATTATAGGAGGGAAAAAATGGGTAGAAAATAAATAGAAAAAACTCTTAATAAATGATATTGATTAACATACCATTGAATTAAACTTCGTTCTTATTACATTTATATATATATATATATGTATATATAAGGAAATCAGATACTGATTGAGTAATAGAAGCTAATATAAATTGCTATTAAATTTATTTACAATGTCCAGCAAAACATGACGTTTGAATTCGCTTTAGTCCATTTTAATCCGTTTGCTTCTAAAATTTTAAGGAGAGATAGTATTATGAAAATATGGTGATAGAATATATATACAAAATTATTGATGATAAATATATGTACAATATTTGATACAATGATGAAATATTACATAGATATATAAAATTCCTATAAACAAATATGCAAATTGAAATCCTTTTGAAACAATATTATTACTTAAACCAAACCTAAGCAAAACGTTCTATCGCAGAAATGTGATGAAAATTGCTATTTCTAAAAATATTACAGTATTATTATATATATAATACATTAAAATTTCGACAATATTGAAAGGATGCCTTGATATAGTGCAAACTACAAGAAACTACTAGAATTATCGTGCTATATATCGCATCCGAAGTCAAAATGTCACGAGCTCAAAAGTTCATAAGCTTTTTTCTCTCTGTATATATTATTCCATAAATATGCAGATAAATTTAAACTTGCAAATGCTTCCAATCTATATCGAAATTTTCTTTATTAGTTTTGTTATTCTTTCTTTTTTAGATTAGTAAGCTTTCAATATCAAGTCTTGGCAGTGTCAGAGTCGGTCTTTTACCATACTGCTTTCGCTATTTTTACACTTTAAAAAAAGCATATATTTTAAAAGCTCATTCAATGACATTTGAACATTTTAAAAACAAAGCCTCTATTAATATGCTGCTTTGGCCTAGGAGAACAAGCAAAAAAAAAAGTGCCAATTCCGTCCACTACATCTTCGCCCCGAGTAAAAATATTCCCGGAATATAGTCGAAAATTTGTAATCTGCGGAGGAAAAAGAAAATATTCTCGTATAGCATATTCAGCGGCGCTTGGAGAGTCGGTCGCGCGCGCGGTCAGCAACCTCATATTCGCGGGATCAGTCAATTGTCGCGGCGCTCACGGCCTGCTCGATGCGCGGCGGCGCTAAACTCATTCTCTATCCCCCGCGCGTGTGCACCTAAACAGAGTCAACAATGTCACGTTGATTGGCCGCTACGCGTTGCTACCGCGAGTTCTCGTCGCTAGCTCGTGCATATCGTCGGGGGAGTCGAGTATAGTGATTGAGAAAATCGTCTCGGCGTAAATAAACATAGAGCGCCCGAAGAATGTGGCCACGAGGCTCTCTCATTCTTTTGCTATCAGAGAGAGACACACAGAGAGAGAAAGAGAGAAAGAGAGAGAGAGAGCGAGAGGGGAAACAGTGCGAAGGGATGCAGCTACTACTTCTCCCGCGCGAGCGAGTCTTCCGCGTGAGGCTATTTTCGCCGCGTGCTTATAAGACACGAAGAGCAAAAGTTCTCTCCGAGAGCTAGAGGGAGATGGAAAGAGAGAGAACCGAGGCTGTCAGAGAAAAACAGAAAAAGAGGAAGAGACAAGATTAGCGGGCTATCGAGAGCAGGAGAGACGGAGGCTCGCTCCCCATTTTGAATTACATAAATTGTGCTTGTCAGCTTGAGGTTTGCTCGCGAAAGACCAAAGTATGGCACACTTAGCACTTGGATTAATTTTTCCACTTTGATTATTTGATATATCGTTTTAATTGGTACGATCGAGATTTTCAGCTCCACTGTAAAAATAAGGAATAATATATATTTTTGTGATGAATAAAATATATAATTTTTTAATGAAAGTTAATGTTGTAGAGAAGCCTCGTAGACAAGGCTAAAAATGATTTCTGATAGGCTTTAAATAGTGTTATCGAGTGATAACGCATTAGACGTGCAAGCATATGCAAGTATGCAATATGAAGAGGAGTAGAGATGCGATAACTGGGTCGGGGGATCAGCTCGGTGACTGGAGCGTGTTCGCTTTCGGCACGAAGACTGACTCGGGAGCCTGGTTCGATTCCCGACCTTCTTCTCCATCTTTCTTTCTTGAGAATATAGAAACATAACAATGGCAAAGTATTGATATTCGTGTGATTGTTAATTGCAAACGTATGGCCGACCGACACCAACTGTTTCTACTTATCTTTAGTCCGTGATGAAATGGAGTGTTAGAATTTTATTTCCAACATTTTTTGGGCTACGATATTGAGCGTACTGATACAGTTTAAAAACGAATCTAACAGATAAATTCACCAAGTTTCATATAATGTTACTTAAATTCATTTGTGTAAAGCACGCTGAGCATGATATTTGAAGTAAAAGTCATTTACTGACTAATCTCCATTGCTCGCGTACATCCAGACAGTGTTACTGAGATATCGATTAATTAATAATAATTAATGTTTATATTTAATAATGCTTATATATCTTCTTTATCTTTCTTACGTGTACCTGAGAACAGCGACATAATAGTTTAATTGATTGTCACGGCTAAGCCACACACCATATAAAATATTGATTATTGAACTAAATGAACTATAAATCTTTGCTTACTGAGTTATCCTCAATTGTTATAAACATATCAAAATTAATGTTTTTTTTTCCTTTCATTGGTACAATTAAATTCTCATCAGCTGAACGGTAGCCTTGGCGTAAATTACATCTATTTCAACGTCATAAATAATTACATGCTTTTAACTGTCTAATAATGTTTTTATCAGGCACATATTTCACATCTGGTTTTCAGTATGTCACTTTACATAGAAATGTAATTTAACTTTTAATCACCGGACTCGTAAATCATTTTAATTTATAGTTACATACAGAATTATTGGTAACAGATTAATTTATTAAATTATATTAGGGGTAAAATATTTTACTTTTTCATGAATTACTCATTATTTAATTAACATTTTACAAAAAAAAAAGATTTTGTTTTTGTTTGAATATTTTAATTCTTAAAAATAGATATTGGAAGCTCATTTAAACTTATAAACATAGTAAAAATTTCAAATATAAATGTTGTGGGAATGAGTTGAAATTTTTCAAATATCTCAAATTGTTTACACAATCTTTAAATAGTCTATAAGTCTGGAATAGTCTGCACGATCAGCTTAACCGCAGCGCATTAGCTATTTCTGTCTTAATTCTGAATTACTCAAAATATAATAAATATATTACAATGAAAATTTAGAGAGATAGGTAATTTTTATTTTTGAAACTCGCAAGATGGATTACATAATATATATATTTACCAAAGCATTACACATGCGATTTGCTTACTTTACTCTCTTTTCATATTTCCAAATGTTATTTCAGCTTAATTGAGCCGAAATTACAAATGAATCGCATAATATTAAACTAAGTTTAGAACACTGTGCTCTGGGGAAAAAGTTCCGAATTCATTTCGTATAGTGATTGAAACGTTTTCAAAGAAGACGAATTACGCACATTCGGCAGATTATTCAAGGTCTAAAGTTATTCAAGAATATATTTCTAGTGCTCGCACTCGTACAACAGTACTTCTTAAAAGACAAACATTTACATGAGCATCAGCGGAGAAAAGCGCTTGGAATCAATATCAATTCAACCGAACAGTTTCCTGTTTTAATCATTTTACCAGAAGAGCTCGACATTCCAAAAAACCATAAATCCGTCAGCAGTCGTAGAGCGCGCTGGTTTATTCGCGCAAAAGGAAATTTCCAAATACTCGAGCTTCCACTTTGATTCCCGCTTCCTCCTCGCGAATATATATACTAAAAGCAGCCGTGTATAAAAAAGGGGGCAGAAGCAAAAAAAAGAAGAAAAAACAGGGAAACAGCGCGAGAGAGAGAATACAGCGGCCCAGCATATATATCCCAAAGCGATCTAGAGCTGTTTCGTGAGCGTCGCAGAGATTCAAAACGCCCCTCTATATTCTCTCTTTGGCGATCTAAGGCGCGCGCGCGAGGAAAGCTCTAATCTCGCGCGCGCAATAGACGTCGGGACGGCACAGCGGCAGCAGCAGCAACCGCGCCATATAGCTTAAGTACAATATCGCTCGCGCCCACCTCGCGATCTCTTATATTAGCCGCTCGCAGCTTTTCTCGGGAAATCTCATCTCGCGCTAAGTAAAATAGAAAAAGAACAAAAAGAAAACAAGGAAGCTGAGCGCCTGTGTGTCTAAGAGAGAGAGAGAAAAGCCGTGCCGCCTCGACGCCCGCGCGTCGGAAATATGTCGGCGCTGCTGCTGCTGCTGCTGCTGCTGCTAGTAGTGCTGCTCTCCTGGCGGCCGAAAATAACCGCGCGGTAGCCGCGAAAGAGAGAGAGAGAGCGAAGTGCAACTCCGACGTGTACCACTATACACAGTCGGGCGCGCGCGCGCACACTTTCACCGCCGGAAATCGCCCGACGGGATTTTAGATGGGCCGAGAGCAGCAGCAGCCGCGTGGCCGTTACTACTGTGCGCCGCGGGGCCACGAGCGAGAGTTCAACCGCGCGAGAGAGAGCTGCTCGACTCGTACCGCCAGCGAGCGAGCTCAACCAGTGCGCGCACCAACCAGAGCTTTTCCCTTGATATCGCGTGAGAGAGAGAGAGAGAGAGAGAGAGAGAGAGAGCGGAGCTTTTTTATACCGCCCAGTGTAAGTTGGAGATTCGACGTGAGAATCGAGTGTCGTGCAGTGCGACTATTGTAGCCGTTCTCGCGGTGATGGGGGCGAAAATTCGTGGTGCAGGGGATGTTATCGCGCGATTCGGAATACTGTGTATCGTGTATGCAGAAACGGGGTGACATTGAGGTGACATTATATATTTCGGGGCTTATTCTTTCCTGTATATACCGTTTGTTATAGACCCGCCGTGAGTCTTTTCCTTTGTGTAGCCTCTGTGACCGATTTGTTTTTCTCCGCTAGCTATACGGTCATCGAAAATGTGAACTATTGTGCAGTTATGTTTCGGCTGTATAATTAAATATTTTTGTGCGTGAAATCGGATAAAAGATCATTTTGCAGCTATACGGAAATTGATTAGTTTCAACGCTGGAAAAAGTCGCGAGAGCTATGTAACGCTGAAAAGCTCTATACAAAGAGTGTGAAATTTTATTTTTATTCAAATCTCTCGCGTTGGTTCTCCTTATGTCTGACCAATGAGCGATTCATGCTCGCAAGTGCAAATTCTGATTCTGCTGTCATCCAAATTTAATGAACCAAATTTAGTCATTCATTTTTTTTTTTTATTTTGCACCGCGAATGAAAGTCTAACAATACCGCGCTTATATAAATAGACATCTTACTTGTATATTTACATCTGCCTTCTCGCTAACTCGCGCAAAGAAGACAGAAAATCACACTTTTTTTTACTGTCGCGTTTATAATATAAATTTTGACACTTTTTCTCGTAAATGAAATTTACTGCCGGTGGATTTCTCGATTTAAAATGCACAATCTGTATAGGGTCATTCGCCTGTGAATAGCAAGAAAATTTGAAATATTTTTTAAAATTATGAACTGCATACCTTATAATTTCATATCGTTTATTTGTATTTAGAAGATTTTCGAAATAACTTCATTAGAAACAAATCAATTAAAATTAAAATGGTTAAAGCATTATTTCTGTTCAAGTCTAATTTGAATACATAATAATTATATTGTAAGCAAAATTAGTTTCTGTTAATTTTTAAAATTTAATTCGCTATACTTGAAAAACATTTAGAGCAGAATTATATCATATTTAGAAACAATGTTTTTATCCTATCTCATGTACACTCGAACAATAATTGAAACCCCATTAATAATTTCAGATGAAGCACTGTTTTCTCGAACGAATTATGTTACCACTGACATAGCAACTGTTCATCCTTGAGTATCATCAATTTCCACAACAAGAAAAGCAGATGCTACTAAAATATTTCAATTTTCAATTAATCATTAAAACATCATTATTAAAAGGAAAATTCCGATAAAATCTAAAAACGGAATAGGTATTCATTTTTATATTTACTTTTTCGAATAAAATATAATTGTTCAAAGTAAAGCCATTAATATTAATAACTGTTTACAATAGTACACAAATATTTTTTAAATAAAAATCCATTCTACTATTTTCGTAACGATCAATTGTTTTTACCATAACATCTTTTAAGTATTCAAGAGAACTAAATGAAAAGAATACATTAACACGAGTCATTATTTTTATATTGTAAAACTTACATTTAATGAAGTTAAGTAACCGGAACAACTTATTGCTTATCAACGGCACAGCACCAGTTGTAAAAGATCGACTTTAGCTAAAAACCGAAATAAATTCTATACATTTTTAATTAAAACTCTGTTGAAATACTAAAAGGATTAATATAAAATAAACATAATCAATAATCGCGTAAGTGCAACATTTTACAATAAAAAAGTTATTAATTACCGATAAAAAATTAGTGTTGCCAAGATTACGTTAAAGATGGCCTGCGAATTACCAACGACGAAAAGAAACGATTCAACTGCAGCGCAGAAACTTTCCAGCTCAATTTCCCCGAACAAACTCAATCAAACCAGAATTTCAAAATGAATGTCGAGATCAAGACTCAAAGCAGTAGCACACACGCCGACAGTTGAAAATCATGTAAACCGTGACACGATCAATCTTCTCAATGGCTGACAAGAGAAGCCCAAACCTAGCGAAGTCTAGGGAGGACGATAAGCAGTGGTCATCAAGGGCGAAGAATCCACGCGACTCGAAAAAGGATCTGCTGCAGCCCCAAAATGGCAAACGTAGATCGCCGCACGTGCGGAAGCGTAAGCGCCGCTTCGATCCAACGGAGAAGCTTCCGACCCCTCCACCGGATCCCCACGATACGGACAAGACCACCGGCGAACGCTCACCGAAGCGCAAGTCCCTGGAGGAGGACAAGGAGAACAAGGATATCCACCAGGAGGATACCCAGTCTAGCTCGAGTCGACGAGTCAGCGCGGACGTCACCTCGCCCTCGGCATTGGAATTCGCCGCGGCCTTTTCCGGCACAGAGGAAGCCTTCCAGCACCTGGAGAAGCTGCACTCCCTCATGGAGCAGATACTGGATTTGCGGGAGAAGAACACTCGACTGTTCCGCAGAGTTCGCGAACTGGAGCGGTTCAAGGCTCTGAGGAAGTTGGAGGCGAGAACCAGACGCACTTTCCTGGTAGGGAATATGGAGCCACTGCTGCCGGAGGAAGACATTGGATTCGCGGAGTCTCTGCTTTACGCGATGCTCGAGTCCTCGACCTCATTGTCCAGCAGTCAGTCTACGGCTGCACCAACGACACCTAATCAGGAGGTGACGCGAAACAGGAGCTTCAGAGCGCCCATGACGAGGCAGCGCAGCAGATCTATCGGCAACGAGTCCAGATCCACTCTTCTGGCCAACTCGGCTAAGCGGTCCAGCTGTCATCTGCAGTACAACAATTTGGGTGGTGGCAGTATTCCTCTGTCGAAGAGCAGCAAGAGGAACTCGATAACCGGCTCCTTTGGGATAGCACCACCGAAGGTTAGCAAGTGGACCAAGGTGAAGGCGGCCTTCAAGTGGGAGCGAGCGGGAACCGGCACCGGGGGAGGCAGCAACAATGCCCTCAGCAATGTGGTGATGGAAGCTCTGGAACAGGATGCCACGAGATTTCTGCGGCTGCCGGAGGGAGGACCGGATGCGACGAGCACGACGCCCTCGGGATCCTCGCCGAGAACAGCTGAACACTCGGGACCACCTAGTCCTGGCACCCTGTCTTCCTCTTCTTCTACGGATGACATTTATAACAGTGAGTCCACTCAGTGTCAGAATGCTTTTCTCAATGTTGCACTGCAGTTCCGAATTTGAACGATCAACTAGTTGCTAGTGCAAGATAGTTTTTCAATATACGTATTTAATGATCATTGTTTATTATTGTAGGTGTTATAGTACATACATATTTTTATTCGATTAGAAACAAACTTAATGTTTTAACATTTGTTTCTCAGCTAGCCTACCGTTATAATAAATTACTTATCATTAACATATTCAGTATTTTTTCACAACTTTCATAATTTACATGAAATATCATAAAAAAACGATGTATTCATCAATAAGCTTGGATTTAAATTTATAAAAAAAAACATTGAACTAAAAGCAATATATGTACGTGTTTTAAAACATACATGAAACACTGTAATAATATTATCATCTTCACTTTATGTTTTGTTCAACTTTGTATTTATGTCAGAATTTTTCGGATTTTTAAGAAAATCGTTTCTTTAGATAAATAACAAGATGTAAGAGGTAACAGGCTAATAAAGTTATTAATGTCTTTTTTTAAGAGTACCTCTGAGGTTTACTAAAGAAGAATGATATCATGTCAAAAAGCAACATTTATTGTGATTTAGTTCAAACAATCTTTTAGATGAAAAATTACTTCTATAAATAAAATAAAAGATTGAAATTGAAGTTTACAAAAAACACGTCCTACCAAACTCAGTATATATCTACTTTGGAACATATTTTAAATAACGTGAATCATAGGACGCATAAGCTTTAAATTCTTATACATATATTATTTTTATTTTATATATATATATATATATATA
>UELU01136485.1:0-40546 GCA_900490025.1 Megastigmus dorsalis | reverse complement strand
CTGCAGAGCAAAATTATGCTCTTTTTTCACAAGTGCAGGATACTTTATCAATTAATGGTTTCGAAAGTTAGATATATTGTTATCTTTCAATGGTTAAATTAAATTTAGCAAATTATATACTGTTGTAAAATCTGTAATGAAGATTTTATATCCAGTGACTTAACTATATTGAATTGAAATTGAAGTGTTAAATTACTTTTCCAACCATGAATTTCGGAATTTATTGGTGAGGTATATCGACGCTTATAAATTTCAATATTTAAATCGAAGAATCCAATTATAAAAATTTAAATCCATGTAATGATGATGCTTCTGTTAATAATTTATGCTTTCAATCGTAAATATTAATAATTATATATATTTTTCAATTCATCATTTCAAATCGGGTTTTAAAATGCACTTAATTTAATTTGTCAATACTATAACATTTTATTACAGAATTTTTATTTTGACAGAATATATTTTCTATGAGTTACAGTATATAAAGCTTCATTAAATTACGTAGTTAATATGTTGTAAGATGAAAGAAATGGTGCAATAAAAGGCAGAGTATGAGGCTCAGCAACTATAGCAAAAGCCGTGTATAATTAAAGAGACAGCAGTACTGCGATGGCTTAGCAAATTGAATGGTATCACTTTAGACCGAGCTTTAGACGCTTATACATTAAAATTTCAAGCTCAATCATAAAAGTTTAAAATACAGACACTATTAACTTCCACGATAGTCTGACTCATAAATTATTTAAGAAAGAAACCAAACGCACCGGGTGAAATCGCAGCATGTTTTCTATAGCAGAGATAAGCTGAAACAATTTCCCATTCTGGATTCCGATTTAAATCTAAAGCTATATATTCTTGTCTTTAATAAAACATTGATTAGGGAAATTTATTAGAATTGAGCCAAGCCTATTTTTAGAACTATATTGTTATTATCTAACCTTTTTTGCAGAATGTTTTTTCTATTCGTTTAACATTGTTTTATATTACAATTTGAGTTCAATGGTTTAAACGGATATGCTATTTCCAATGGAATTCTAAATGATAGTACTCCATTCACTCTGATTTGTATTCGGATTCTCATTCTTCAAAGTTAACTATTTGCACTTACGTAGAGTAGCACAGTAGAACCATTTTTATCTTAAGGAACTTAAGAAAAGTTAGTGTAAAAAGCATGGTATAACTTTTCTTACTTTTTGCAGTCTGAAATAGTAGTAGCACCAAATATTGCAATTCGCGCTGTAGGCATATATTTTTCGTCTCAAAGCTACACGAAAATTCATGTAACACTTCATACTCAAAATGAGTGAATTAGATTAGACACTTTTTTAAAAGTTCAATTCATTTGTGGAGTAAAATGTCATCAGCTGTACATAATTAATAAATCGTCTACTTATAAAGAAGCTGTCTTCTTCAATATTTGTATTATATCGTGGCAGGGACGAGAAGCTTCGCGCTTATTACAGAGAATCCGCAGTCCCGCGTAATCAAATATCGCGCGTTCTCTCCAGCAGGCTCCACTTCCCTCTACTCGTTTTGCTCCCGCACTGCGCTTTTTCTCTTAGTAGACGCACACATACTCACTCGTTCGCCTCTATTGTCGGGGTCCTGAATCTCTATACCATTCGTTTTCATTAGGATAGCTTGAGCAGCGTTTGCGACTATATTGCAACGAAAAAAAAAGCTGCACTGCACACACAGGACACGACGAACAAAATACAGCGCGCGATAGATATCCGACACACGACAAGCGAAGAGGCCAACGACATTGCGCGAGATCGAGAGCTGCTGCTGCTGCTGCTGCTGCTGCTGTATGCTGTATGTATATATATGGTATGTGAGCAGCAGCCGCGCGGCTCCAATTGTTGTGCGAGAGTGAATGTGTCAGGGCGAGGGCGCGATGGATGATGTGTGTGGAATTGACGCATCCTCGCGCTGCTTGCGTCTATAGATGTGTGAGCCAATGATTATTTGGTTTTATATGCCTATTCAATTGGTGTGTGTGTGAGTGTGTGTGTGCGCGTGTGTGTGAGTGTGTAAAGAGTATTGCTCTCTTTCGATACGTATCGGTGGTGATTTCGTTCTTTGAAATCGTCCGCGCATTGTTACTTTTATAGGCTGATGGTGGCTAATGTCTCGCTGCTCTTTGGGTTAATTCGTTGCCCCCATAAAGAGGCTCGAGTATTTGCATTTGTGTGCGCGATTCATCATTTTATTTATATGGATCGTTGCCTCGTAAATGTGGGTCGTGAGATCGTTTAATGTCTGAAAAGGATTTTACGCCGAGAGGATGGTTGAGTTTTTGATGGGATGCGCAGGATTTCGAGCAGGATTTTCTATGCGGCGAATTCTGTTATTTGGGTTGTTGAATTAAAGAAAATTAATTTTAAAATCGATTTACTCTTTATTTGATCATGATTTTAAAGGTCGTATATTCTTACCCAATATAATACAATTATAAAAAAAGTTAAATGAATCTGCATTTCATGATCCTCGTTCTGCTATAAATAAAGAAAATGAAAACAATTTATAACTAATTTTCGATATACGAATTAGATGAAACTTACCAGACAATAAATCAAATTATACGATGGTTGAAAATGCCGTAACTTTTCTCGATAATGTTAAGTGATTCATTTTTAATAATCAATTAAAATAATATATTTAATGATTTTGTAACATATTCCAAAGTGAACATAAAATTAAAGTTCATTCGAAGCAACGTTTTTCTATATATAATAACAAATACAAAATATGAAATATACGTTATGCATAATATGCGTAATATAATGTAAATATTATATAATCTGAAAAAGTCACGGTACAATTATTGCACGATCTGTAAAATAAATAATTAACTACCTGTTTCATTGCATAAAATAATTATTTAATATTAATTATGATAGAAAATCTTAACTAATCTTAATCGTAACTAATATTTCATAATTTGCATAAGTATTAGGTAATTCTTAATAAATGTAGATTTTTTTGGTCAATTAATATTTTTACTACAAACGTAAGCAATTTTTCTTAAACGGTAGCAATAACGAAATAGACAAGCAAGTCTTTGTCCAAAATAGAACTCGCGTTTACAAAACCCCAAAGACAATCTATCGATCGATCCTCGCATGCAAAAGAAAAACATTTAATCGCATTCCAGCAGCGCGCGCGCCCGGTTTTATAGACTCCGGCGCGTCTCATTACATCTTCTCACTCTCTCTCGCGTCTCCTTTATAAGCAAGGCGTCGCCTCGACGACGTCTGTTTACGCTTTCCCTTCCCCATCAACAGCTTCCTTTGACTCTCGCGCGCATACACCTTTTCTCTCGTTTTTTGGGAATTGAACTTGCGACAGTTATTTTCGCGTCCTTTCAAGAGAGAACCCCCTGGAACTTAATAGCTTTCGGAATGAGCCCGCGTGCGTGCACCGATATCGAGAAAGAGGGAGAGAGAGAGAGAGAGAGAAAAAAAAAGACTTTTGGGCCTTCCAAAAATAGTCTATCGTCTTAACTCCCCTAATGCCGAACGGTGTTTACTCTCCGGCACCACATGCGGGATCTTACTCAAGGCTCGAAACATTTTTCTACACTCCGTATACGTATTATGCGGGAGTGTTGCTCGGTGTTGAGCTTGGGTTGAACAATCTATATATGATGAAATTAAGTATGATTAGCTTTCCTTTGCGATTGTTTAGATGTTTTTTTTAAAGTCACGAAGCTTCATTTATGTAAGCGAAGGCATTTGTATCTTATTTTGATGTGAATAAGATTATAGATTGTTTTTCTCGGTGGTTTTAAAGTTGCATTACCGTTTAAGTAAAACCATTTTTCTTCTATATTGTTTTATTTAAGATTATATCACAACAAATATTATTAGTAAATTAGTCTGTTTGAATTAAATACATTTAAAATAAATCAGAAATTGAGCTCTTTTCTTTGGATTTCATCTATTGCAGGCTACAATACAATTTTAATAAAGGAACACATAGATACCTACTTTGCCGGCTTCTCATTTTTGTTTAAATTCCATATGACTTTCGTATAAAAAGTTATCTTATATATAAGGATAACCTGTATAGTTGTTGCCCGCTTACCATTTATTGACTGAAATGTAAAAAAGGGCAATTAATCGTTTTAAAAATCAATAAGCAATGTTCTCATCTACATTTTTTACATTCAAAATGTACAAACAAAATTGAGTTATAAGGATATGACAATTTATAAGCTTGGCAGTCACAAACTGGACGATTTACCCTACAATGGATTTGTCGAGGGATTTGTACTTTTTACTCATGAAAGTTTTGAAAAATGTTTTGAAACCATTTTAACCATGATTATTTATAGCTGCATAACTCTAAGCAGAGTTGGGTAAGCTTAACTAAAAAAACCACAATTATGTATGGAAATACTTCAAAATTTAAGTAGGATTCTTCATACACGCTGTAGCGATCATAAAGTTTTTTTTTTTAAATTTATTAATACGTAATGATATTAATGTTTCAAAATATTAAAGTCTAAAAAAGATTGTTCATACTGATTAATATCCACTAGTTTTATCACGACCAAAATTTGTAGATATTTTACTTTGGTATTATGTACAGCAAAATTTTGATAGATATATATCGTTCTTTATTGTTGATTCCATTATGTTAGAAGACAAGAAGCGATCATTGATTTGCAACCTCCAACATTATACACGGATAAAGATTTAGAAATACTATGAGTTAAAGTTTGGGGTTTGAAAACGTTCAAATATAGTTGAACTGCATGATTACAAACAATCGCTCAATGCAGTCCGACATATCGGGTTGTATGCCTAAGTTCCTCTTAGAGTCCCAATACCGAAGTGCGGCGCGTCGAGCGTGGAACTGTAGAGGTTCTGAAACAGTTAAACTAATACAAACCCAAATTTTTTTCCGTCTATGTGAAGCTTAAAAAAGCTTATACAAAGACTTCAACAAAGACTACAGCAGTTAAACTATTAGAAATCCAAATTGTTTTCCGTCTATGCGAAGCTTAAAAAAGCTTATACAAAGACTTCAACAATATATTGTCAACGCTAATGAAGAATCAGAAAATTAAATCATGCCGATCTGCAAATAAAAGGATGTGAAAGTTTTGAATCCGATTCCGTGCCTTTGAAATGCGAGAGGTTCGCGAAATCGAGCGGAAGTCGGGACGAATTGTGCCAGACATCACCTTATTCAAAGAAAAAAGTGTTCGCAAAGAAAAAGAAAGAATCTACTGGCCGTATTTGTCGGTGAGAATGTCGCCGTCGTCGTTGTCCTGCCCTATGGCGGATAAGTACCAATCTACTCGGTCTTATAACGAACGTGATCACCATGCCGTATCTTTCTCCGGTAGACTGCACTCGCCAAAGTGGAAAAAGAAATGTATATATATACACATTCGTGCTTGGGGAGTTCCGCGTCTGTCAGATTGGATGGCTGCGGCTTCTATTTTTTTTCTGTTTTCTGTCGCGGTGCTGCAGTGTGGAAGGGACATGAATTTGTAAACGCTTTAAAGCCTGTCATAATATGTATCTACAGTTTGGGTCCAGAAGTATTCAAAAATAGAAAAATTAGGCGACAAAAGTATAAAATGACAGCTTTATACTTTATGAAAAGAATAACAGCTGGAAGATTTTATGCTTTTGAAAGAAATTAAAAATCTTTTCCATTATAAATCAATGACACATAAGTATAGGGTAGCCGAGTACGACGCTAAATAATAAAAATTTTTAAAAAAGAAAATTCAAATTATATTTTGGTAGCTCAAAGTAGGTAGGTATATCATTTATAAAGAAACAAAAGTTAGAAAACATTGAACAAAACTTTGAACAGTATTTAAGATAATATTGTTTTTTAATCAAATTTTTAATTTTTAATCAAATGTAGAATGCAACATGTAATACAACAATGGTTTTAACAAGAATATTTATTGTATAAACAGGTTCGTTGTACAGAAAATGTTTCTTTTCTGTTGACATACACATATATTTTGATAGATTAGTATCTAGTTACAAAATGCCTACAAATATTATTTAAATAATTATACACGTAGAATTATGAAAATTCCTACACAGTTGAAAAATTTAATGTTTTGACTATTTTCAACACTGAACGTTCAATCAAAAGTCGAATACCCCATATGTGCACTTATATAAACATTGTAGGTATGCTTGCGTATCGTTAGACTCTCGGTCGTTCCATTCACCAACTCCCGACGTTCTTTCAACTTACTCGTTTCTCTCTCTCTCTCTCTCTCTCTCTCTTCGGTCTACTCTTTTTCTTCTTCCACGTATAGTCTGCCCAGTCGTTCATTCATCCGCCGCATCGCCGTGGGGTTCCCTTTCATGTCGTTTGGTTCGGTGCACCTGCGACCTTTTGCTGCGGTTTCTGCATTGTTGATAAACACAAGCGTGTCCCCGCTTATTTACGTGGACTTGGCATTTCGAGCAGATGAAATTTAAAGGGACTGCGGTTTGTGTACACGCTTACGTATATAGTTTTGGCTATTGTCACTCAGGACCCGACTCGATGTTCCAAAAGCGGGGGCGGAAAAATTTGGCGTATAAAAGTGCGTGCTTGGGTAATGAATGAGCACTTTGTATAATACTTGAGTAAAAGCAGCGGTAGAAGAATTTAATTAAAGTACGTGGAATACTTTTATACTTTTTTAGTGCAAACTCCATCAAATTAGAATACTTTAATTTCGTCGCTCACGAGTTAGAAGTAGACAACTCAGCTAGTCCGTTTATAAATGGGGATAACTCGCAAGCGCCCATTTATATGTAAATAACACCGCCATAAGTCGAGGGAAAAATGGACGAGAGTATCGAAGTATATTTGTTGTCTTACAAGATTGACTCATTTGTATGAAAGTAAAAAAAGAATAGTATTAAGAATGAATAATACTGGATAAAGTCCACCGGATGTTCTTTGAAATACTTTCGTTTATAATTTGTATATTTAATATTAACGGTTTCCTTTACATATGCAGCTCGTTGGAACCTATCTTTATATATAATGTAATTTATGTGTGTGATTAATGCATAATTACATTTTTTCTTTTTCAGACGAACGGGAGGATGTACAGAAAAAGACCTTCGCCAAATGGGTAAATTCACAGCTACTTAAGGTAAGTCATTTTTATTATTCTTTTACTATACTTTCTTTTAAACATTCATTGCGAAAAATATTTTAAGGACAAAAAAAACTTTTCGAATGATTTTGTATAAAAAATGTATCTTTAAGGGGATGCCGGAATTGCTTATTTTATCGACATTAATTTTTCCAAACTTCCTGATTTAATAAATCAACCGATTGACTTGAAACTTTAGGGAACGATAGAATGATCATAAATAAAGCGCGCTCATTGCAGAAATTTCCGAAAAATAAGTTAATACAAAAGCTAGAGAAGAAGATATCAAATTTTTACTGATTTCAATTTATTCCGAGAGATCGCGTGATTCTAAACTTGCAATTATGTTTTAAATGTAAAATATTACATTTACTTAATTTATCGGTAATTCCTGGGCTCAGCGCGCTTCATTTATGATGACTCTATCGTTTCCTAAAGTTTCAAGTCAAATGTTTGAATAAACTTGTCAGGATTTCGACGTTGTGAGGGTGGATAATTTAAATTGTTAGTGACTCCGACGTCCCCTTACATTAGGAATTAATATGTGTTCACAAAATAATAGCAATGGTTTAACAATTAAATATATTTCGTATAAAGAATAAATGCAATGATTACTTTGGTTAAGACAGAGTTAGATTTAGATATTAAGTAAGATAAACACCTTTTTATATGAGCTCCGTTGCTGCGTTCTTCTTGAGAATAGTATTGCCAACAAAAATAGCCATTACCTATGACTAAATCTATGTTAGTTAAAAGTCATGTTATTGCAACGATATGTTCTCTCTGAACGTCAGATTCTAAGTATGTCTAATTATAAAAGCTTATATTAGCGTCAAAGACGCTTTATACTCTAAAACTATAAGCTATATTTGTATTTTTTTTTATTAAAGAAAACTCATTTCAATAAATCAAACAAATAACATTTTTTAAATCTTTTATATAAAATAATTTAAATATTTCGTATAATATGGGTTTATAAGTACATAGTTTATTGATGCATTTATTTTTCAGGATTCATGTATTCCTTCTTTATCTATTTCTCAATATTATATGTGTAATCAACAATTTAAGACCTAATATTGTTATAGCTAATTTCATACTCCTATATGTTTTCAGCTAACTATTAAAATTTTGTTAAATTTTTTACATGCACATATATATTTCATTTTAGAATCATCACGATCCAATCGCCGATTTGTTTTTGGATTTAAGAGATGGGAACCGATTACTTTCACTACTTGAAGTGTTAACATCCAAGTCATATGTTAGTACTCTAAGTCTGTAATTTTTTTTAATTTTTATTAAAAGTAATTGATTCACCTCATTTTTAATTCATTATAGAAACGAGAACGTGGGCGTATGAGAGTTCACCATTTAAATAATGTAAATAAAGCTCTACAAATTTTGGAACAAAATAATGTAAGTAAAATTTAAAAACTGAAATATCACAGGGAATAAAAATTATCAACCATCAATAACAAATCTTATTATTACAGGTAAAACTTGTCAATATTAGTAGTAATGATATAGTTGATGGTAATCCGAAATTGACACTAGGATTAGTCTGGAGTATTATTTTACACTGGCAGGTGTGTATATGCTTTATTTTCATGTAACAAAATTAATCAGTTCATTAACGTAATTTGATAATATGAAATATCACATTTATCCCGCAGGTACATTATCATTTGAAGGATTTAATGACAGAATTGCAGCAAACGAATCTGGAGAAAACTTTGCTTGCTTGGTGCCGTCAAACAGTACAGGTGAATTTAATTTCATTGATCTTATATTAACTTTTGTTTGTACTTTAAGGGGATGTCGGAGCAATAAACGTATTTCTTTATTCGATTATATCTTTTTCTATTAATGGTAAAAATGAATTCTGAGAGTTACTTGCTCTAGTTCTCAATATAATAAATCGTTTTGTGTAATTTCATGTGGTTATGGTTTATCGTTTTTACAAAAACTTGGAACTAGTAAGAGGTGTTTATTCATTGAAAGTTAACCTTAAAATTATGGATATGCCTATTGCTGCGTGTAACTTTTTTTATTTATAATTTTAAGAAATATTAAGAGTTAGGTACCCTAGTGCTAACTATAATTAATTATTCTGTGCAATATGAGGTTTATTGGACTTATCGTTTTTCCAAAAACTTGGAACTACGAAGTATTGAGGAGAGGCGATGCTCCGACATCCTCTTAATAACGTAGTTTTGGTTGAAACTTTATATTTAGTCGTAAAGACTCTGAAAAAATTCGCTTCGAAACAGAAATTTTTGGAACATGTCATTGAAATATTCGCTGCGAACTTTGCCAGATTATAGATAATTCATAGACGAAGTGCACCTGGGATTTACATAATTGCCAGTATTTATTCAATTAGTATGAATTTCTTTTACCATTTGTTCATAATTCACAGCGATTTCTTTCTCCGAAATTTTTGCACCTCAAAAACCCTTCTAAATTATGAATGGAATTTTATGAATAATATTTGTTCATGGATGAAATATAATAATTGATGGAAAGTGATCCTTACGAACCAAATGATTAACTCTTTATTTGATAGTCAATGTTTCGGTCGTTGTTAGTACTGTACGTCCTTCATCAGGACTATAATACACAAGTATAATACAAGTTTTCATTGATCGATAACACAATATAAAATTGATTTTTGTAGATGAATTTTTAAATTAAGTTTTTTATTCATCATCATCGCTGAAACTAAATTTAAAAATTTAAAATTTTTTTTTAACGTTAGGAAAAACTATTTTGTTATTAACAATTTTCATAAAATATTAAAAACTCACTTACTTATAATATTGCTTTCACCTTGCCGCTTTTTAACACAACGAAAGAAAAAAAGATGTAGCTGTCCCAAAGGACTCTCAAACTGGATTAATCTGATCAGCAAGCAGAGGGAAAGCAAGATGCTTATATACGGAATTTTGTGAAACTAAGAATCTTTCCGATCCTTGCATATGCCGTTGATGAACCCGTGCCAGTACGATATTTGCAATTTCTTACTAATTTCGTTTGATTTTTACTATATTAACATTTTATAAGTTGAGAGCCATTATGACTATAAAAAGTAACTCTCAACTTCAAATCAAATAAATATTGAAACTAAATGAAATTAGAATAAAACTGCAAATGTCGGTAACTATCGCGTATGGATTCGCCTACCCATGTAAAATTCTTTTTACATATTAAACCAAAAATAATGATGAAAACTATAATTTTTGTTTCAGAATTATGAAGGCGTTGATATTAAAAACTTTACCACATCTTGGTCAGATGGATTGGCGTTTAATGCGCTATTACACAGGTGGCGACCGCAATTATTCGATTTTAATGTCGTTGCGCGAAAGCATCCAAATGCGAGACTCGATCACGCATTTAGGCTGGCACAGGAACAACTCGGCATTGAAAGGCTATTGGACCCCGAAGGTATGCTTCGGATAGTGTAATTTATTTGAAAAGCAAAGGTTATACAAATCCTACCACGAGTAGACCATATAAGTAATTTGTAAAATTCGAGATTCATTTATCTATTAGGTAATAAAAATAATTAAGGAGATGTGCTATGAGTTTGTTTTGTTTTGTTATGTTTATATGTTCAATTTTTAACGCATAACACTCTTGCGAATAATTAATAGTTTTTTAATTACTTAGGACATGTTCTAGGGTCGGAAAGATTCCGACCTTACCGCTTTTGTCATTTAATGAAATATTTAAAGATAGAGATTAAATCATATAATAATGATGTCAATATTAGGTGGTTCAAGTTTCATGAAATTCCATTCACAATTCACAGAGATTTTTGTCGTAGAAAATTTCGGAGATAAAAATCGCTATGAATTACGAATAAAATTTTCTACGACAAAAATCTCTGTGAACTAGAGATGGAAAATGTCATAAAACTTGAACCACATAATATATACGTCATTACCGTGATGGTGGCAAAGAGTTTTTTCCAAAAATTAAACTCTATCTTTATATATTTCGTTAAACGCAAGTGTCCGGTAAGGTAGGAATCTTTCCGAATGTAGTACATCCTCTTAACTGAAATATAAGTAAGTAATCGGTATTGAAATAAGCTACATATTATTTCACTTGTATATTTGTATTATAAAAAAGACGTACTTTTCTTCAATTGTGCTAAAAGTTTATATTCATGTGTGACAAATATGATTAATTATTGCCTATCACCTTTGTTTTTTAAATATCGGTGTAATAATGTCTCCAGAGTAGATTAAAATTGGAGCGATTTGATTTTTACAGATGTTAATACGTCGGTACCGGACAAAAAATCGATATTAATGTATGTAACGTGCTTGTTCCAATCATTACCTCATTCTGGTCAAGATATCGAAGGAATCGACATTTCCGCTGCAAGTGATTCAGGATCTGCAGCTACAACACCTGGGATTGAGGTATAATAATTTTATGACGTTTTGTAATCGTCAACTACATTTAAATACCACGCTAATTACTTTCTCACCTAAATTCCTCTGGTCTCTAATATAATAATATAACTTCAATAAATCACGACATGCAAATCAAAAATGTACCTACGTTTAAATTTTTATTTTACAAATAGTAATAAATAATGCATTAGCAACTTTTTTTTTAACTTGGATTCTATTATAAAAATTTATTAAACAATGAGTTTAATTAAACTTCTTTCATCTATTGTAATATTTATTGTAATATTGCAAAATATAATACTGATACATCTAGAAAATAGCTCTTGCAAAATTTGCTGTAACTGTAGAAAAATATATTAAATTAGAGTTTATTTATATTACAGTTATAGTCATTTATATTTATATTACAGTCGTAGTAACTTTTGTTATAACTATAATAAATTATGTTACAAATAAAACAATATTTAATACACTATGTATAAGAAACACTAACTGAAATCTTCCTTGACACTGGAATATATATTGAAGTTAATAACTTATTGCATACACAATGTATTTCTGCTAATGCTTATTCTTTGTCCTCCAGCAAGCGACGGTCTCGTTCCCGCAGTTCCCGCTATTCGAACCAATGAGTTCGCGTCCACTTAGTCTAGCAACGAACGTATCGGTGGAACTGGGCGTCTATCAGGTCGCTCTAGAGGATGTGCTTACGTGGTTGCTAGAAGCCGAGGACGTACTGAATCATGTAGCTGAACCTGGGGCCAGTCTCGAGATTCTTAAGCGGCAGTTTCGCGAGCATGAATCCTTTCTCATGGAATTGTCGGGACATCAGGATGGCGTTGGTACAGTGCTCGAGGAGGGAGAAAGATTACTAGCCGAAGGCGGACTACAGAAGGAAGAGGAGCATGAGGTGCGCGTACAGATGTCACTGCTCAACTCGAGGTGGGAGAATCTACGCAAACGGGCTCTCGATCGGCAAGCAAAAATTCACCAGGTATGATATATAAGGGGCTTGAGTTTCTATTTTTTTGGATTGATGCAGTTCTTTTAAGTATTTCTTGTGGCTATATTTCAAAGGATTGCTTAAATTTAAGCTGAATGATAGATAGTGAAATAAATTGTTACATTCATGTTTAACTTTTATTTACGCTTAAGAATTTTAATGGTACGAAACGACAAACAATAATGTTACAGTACCGACTACACAATCTTACATATTCTTCTCTTTCTTAAGTAAAAAAAGAGAGACATAGAAGTGAAAATCGCTAATTTCCGCTACGGCGAATGTGTTAATTTGGAGCTGGAATGTTATAATTAGAAAGGCGTTAATCAGTAGCACAGGCATGTCTTTTGCAATGTATTTAAATGCAAATTAATTTCGAAACGATTACATCTGATTTAGATAACTTTATTAACTTTTTATTTTAATTTTTTATCAGTTGATATTTTTTGTTCTTAGACCCTAATGGAGATGCAGCAAACACAGCTCGATTCGCTTCGCCAGTGGTTGACCAAAACGGAAGATAGGATATCGCGGATGGCTGGTTTGGAGAACAAGTCACCACTGGACGATCAGCTGAAGCAGCTTAAGGAACTCGAGGAGGATATTAAAAATCAGCAAACTGTTGTCGATGGACTTAAGAACATGGTGGTTGTCGTTGACGAAGAGAACTCCGAAACGGTCTACGCACAGATGGAAGATCAACTGTCCGCATTAGGTGAGCTTTTTTCTATATTCGGATGCATTACAAGTGCTCCAAAAATCGTTTATTTACAAATTCAAATTTTTTTTTATTTTTGCTTTTTCTAGGTGAACGGTGGACCCATATATGTCAGTGGCAACAGAAACGACGACAAAACTTGCAGGCCCTATCATCGCTTTGGAGTGACGTGACTGACGACTACAAGAAGCTCGTCAACTGGCTGAATGAAACCGAGATTACGTTGAAACAGATGGAGGCAGCCCCAGCCTCGGAAATCGGCCAAGTACTAGAGCGCATTAAGAAGCTTCAGTTGCTCAAGCTGGAAATGGACATGATCCAGAAGAAGCTCGACTCTTTGCAGAAAGCCATACAGGATTTCGAGGGCCACGGCTCCAGCTCTGAGTGTGCCGATATGCTGGAGAAACTTGAGAATCTTGAGGACCAGTGCGAAGCTGTTGGACAAATCATGGAAGTTCAGAGTTTGAGGGTAAATTTGCTTTGTTACTATTGAAATTCAAAAATCTAACATATTCATTTAACTTGATACCCGTCTTTTGCAAAGAAAATAGAAATTGGACATTTGAATTTATTTTTGAAAAATTTGTTTCTATAGATATCAAATTCTGGATTTGAAGTTGATCTAACTAATACTCAAATACAAGTCCATTCTGCCAATGATTGGATTAATGAATCAATAATTGGAAATGCTCAAAAAGAAGAGTTAGCAGGAATGGTAAATATTTTTTAAAAAATTGAAAACTGCTTCTATCGTTCGTAAAAATTTAAAATGGTGAAAGTTTTTATTGATCACAGCGAACTAATTTTTTAGCGATAAAATTTTGTTTATTCGCAACTTTTCGCGAGCTTTTACTCTACTCCTCTCTTCAGGCTATAAATTTTTTTTAAAATTACAACTCTTCGAAACCAAATTTATTAAAAAAAAATTCTACCTTTAAAAACAATTTTTCTTAAATCGTCGTCAATTGATCTACTGTCACTGTCTGATGTAAATGTCACTTAATAAACCAAGCTTATCTGAAAAGGTATAAATTCAACGGTTATGAATAAAAAAACGAAAAGGAAAGAGAATTTTTTTAATTTTACAAGCGAAGTAAAACAGTACAACTCACAACGTTATTTAATATAAAAACTTTTAACATCCTTTAGAGAATCCAAACGATGCTCTCCTGAGCCCCGTAATTGGCATAGATCTCTATGCTATACGAGACTCAGGAAGAGACTGAAAATTCAAATAAGTATCAACGAAACAAAGGCTGATGAATGGAAAATGACAACAGACACGAAGAAAGGCCGCAAGTGTGGTATCAAAGTTCCAACCATTTAAAGCGGCTAATAGAAACGTAAGAAAGCCAAGAATGTGCACGCCAACTCATACGTTTGGTTATAAGAAACTAACTATTATTTTTATTGTGCTGAGGGTATTTTTGTATAGATTTTTTAAATACATAGTGTCTTCGACTTCATTCAAAGTATTATTGTGCAACTAAATGTTTAAAATTTCAGAAAATTCTCTCTTAAATTTATTCTGCTCCCTATCAATAATTCTAATATTTTCAAAATCAATCTGGTGACTGGTATCCTTAACGTGGATGGCCACTTCTGACCTCTCAGAATCCTTAATGATGAATTCCTCCGATGCAAAATCGTTTTACCTTCCCGTATTGATCTCACTTCGAATCTTAATGGGCTTCTCCACAAATATAACGTCTCTTCTATTGATTTAAATATTATACGGGTAGGAAAAGATGTCCTTGATAATTTTGATACGTACAATATAGTACATAAAATAATTTGCAAGGATTGAGATTCACTCTACATAGGTACGAGAAAAAGAAAATTAAAAAGACGTACCTATGAACATAAAAGAGACGTTATTAAGGTTTCCAAGTGGTCAGCATTGGCCCTCCACTTTAAGGACACCAGATTTATTTGGAAAATATTAGAATTATTGACAGGGAGAGGAATGAGAGAATTTTTTGAAATTTTAAACATTTACTTACACAATAATACTTTAAATAGAGTCAAAGGCACTATGCATTTAAAAAATTTATAAAAAACTACCATCAACATCAATAAAAATAATAATTAGCTTCTTATAACCAAACCTATAAGTTGGCGCGCACATTCTTGGCTTTCTTATGTTTCTGTTAGCGGCTTTAAGCGGTTGGAACTTTGATTCCCCACTCGCTGCCTTTCTACGTGTCTGTTGTCATTCTCCGCTCATTACCCTTTGTTCCATTGATACTTATTTGAATTTTCAGTCTTTTCTTGAGTCTCGTATAGCATAGAGATCTATGCCAATTACGGGGCTCAGGAGAGCATCGTTTGAATTCTCTAAAGGATGCTAAAAGTTTTCATCGGACAGTGACAGTAAATCAATTGATGACGATATACTAAAAATTGTTTTTAAACTTAGCATAGGTGCGATTTATATTTTTATATTTTTATATTTTAGTTAAAAAAAGTTTGTTTCTTTAAGTTGTAATTATAAAAAAAAAGTTTATATCCTGAAGACGGGAGTAGTGTAAAAAAAACTCTCGAAACGTTGCGAATAAATAAATTCTGTTGCTAAAAAATTAGTTCGCTGTGATCAATAAAAACCTTCACCATTTTAAGTATTTTTAAAGTCTCTTTTTTAGGATCAGTGTTTTATTAAATTAATGATCATTTTTGTTTAAATAATAAAAAATGTACCAATATATGTATAACAATTTACAGTCACCATCGCATAGCGATTCAAAGAAACGACGAATCGATAGCGCTACTAGACAAGAATTTGAAAGTTCCTTATTAAACTTATATAAATGGTTGGATTACGTGGATCTCGAAATAAGTCGATCAGAAGGTGTCTTCAATGAGTTAAGTGTGGATGAAAAGAAGATTGTTTACGAGGATAACATGGCAGACATTGAAGCGCATAGGACTGAATATGAAAAGGTCATTCAACTGGGTAAACGTCTTGTCGACGAACTGCAGCAAGTTAACGAGCTCTATGATGAAGAAGAGGCGAAATTGAAGAATGTAGAGAAATGTTGGATGGGCACGAACACAAGATTGAAGGAGATTAAGGAAAAGATCGATTTTTTAATGAAAGTCAAAGAGTGCAGATTGGAACTGACAAGCTTAAGATTGATGCTGGATGGACACTCTAAGTGGTTTGACGTAAATCATGAGAACAGCCAAGTTGAATTATTTAGGGTGAGTTAAATTTTTATAAAAATGAGTTTCTTAAACCTGATTTGAAGCCAAATAAATTAATTCATCTAGTATTGATGGGTGATGAAGCTTTTTTAATAATATTTATTATATTTAGGTTAAAGTAAAATCGATGAAATCTTGCGAAGATCGAGTTGGTAAATTGACTACTACTGTGAGAGATTTATCAAATGACGAATCACCTGGTGAAGACGCGACTAGGCTTAAATTGGACACAGAAACATTTGTTTCTGACTGGAATAATCTTTCAAAAAAGTAAGCACATAATTATTAGTTTATAACTTGAGTACACAATAAATTTTTAAAATTATAATTTTATATACTCCAAAAACATTAGTTTTTATTCATTCAAAGTTATGAATACTTATAGGAATTAATAAATAAAAACTTTGCGTTTGTTACTAGAATGCCCTTTTTTCTTAATCGACCCTGTTTAGTAGAATGACAAAGTAAAATATGTAAATGATCTGGAAATTAAAATATTTTGTAATAGTTGAAATTCTAAATTATTACTTGTTCTCTAGATTGTCAGATCGGGCGACTGAGTTAAGCAGTGCAGCTGACAAAACTCCGCCTAAAAAATACATCGACACGGTTAGCACGTTAACGACCTTTATAAATAACATTGAAGGAATTTTACTGTCGGAACATGCCGTGATGTCAAATGAGAAGACGATGCAAGATAGAGTCAAGAGATTTGAAGAATTGCAGACAACTTTGAAATCCCATCAAAACAATTTTGATTATGTGAATAAAGTAGGACAAGAATTAATTGCAAAAATGAATGGTGACACTCAAAGTCAAAGAATTAAAGAAGAACTTCAAGATCTTAATACAAAGTGGAGCGATATTCCGATTATTTTAGAAGAAAGACTACAGAAACTTTCAAAAGGTAACTTTTTACTTTATCATTATTATAAAATATAATTCATTAAGTATTTAAATGTATATATTACATCATAATATTGATTATGTTTTTAATATAATAACTATAAAGCTTTTTGCTAATATATGATTTTTATTGTTTGAGTAATTGAGAAAATACAAATTTCCTCGTATTAATGCCATATAATTATGAAATAAAAATTATTTTATAGATATTGAGTCTCTTAGACTGTTTAATGTGGAGCTTACAAGTCTTGAAGACTGGCTTGATAGGACCGCTGCACATTTGCGAGAAATTTCAGAAGATTCTGCTATTAAAGATGTCGAAACGACCGAGTACAAACTTCAGCAAATTCGAGAGCTTACCGAAGAAATCAACAAAACAAAGCCAAGAATAGAAAATCTGCAAACTGCTACCAACACTATGTTGGAGAATTCTGAACCGAATTTTGCAAGCGTTTTAAATGGTAAATTGGAGACTGTTTCTCACAAGTGGAATACCATTGTTGATGGATCGAAAATGCAAGGTGACAAGTATGAAAATGCTTTAAGGAAAAATGATGAAGTGAGTGAAGCAATATAATTAGTTTCAATATAATTAATTTGTAGAAAATATTCATTAATGTTGTATTTATAACATTTATATTTATAATTTCTTGAACATAGTGATACAAATGTACACTGTATATGCACTAATAAGTAAGTAGAAAATTCTGGATTCACCACGCGATATATTCGTACTCGAATTAAACAAAATCTAATTACTCCAAATAGACTGATTTTACATTTTGGAATAAAATTATTTTAATGACGAATCTGTACGTTTTTAACAGAAAGTCTGTATGTTGGTGATAATAAGTACAATTTATTGTTGAACGGTATAATAAATTTATATTTTAATGAATATATAAATAGTAAAATTTAGTACTGAATTGCAGTACATATTTTTGTGAGTGTTGGATAAATGAAAATAAAGTTTTATATTTTGAAATTCATATTTTATTATGAATATACTTCATGTTTGATGATTCATATGATGATTATCGTAAATATTATATAATTTTAAAATAAAACCCATTATATAAAAAAAAATTATAATGTAAAACTGTATTGTCAATACTGCCAAAATAACTAAACGATTTTTTATGAAAATACATTGTACATAAATAAGATAACTATTAAAATTAATTTTTCAAATAGATTATAAACGGAATAGAAGATTTCACAAATTGGCTATCAAACCTAGAGGGTGAAATTCCCGTCGAAGGCAAGGTTACCTCTTCTGTAGAGCTTTTCCAGGCGCGTGGCCGATATCAGATTCTCAAAGACAAGGTCGATCGTCGAGTCGAGGAGTTCCTCAACTTAAACGAGCTTGGTAGTGATAAGCTCCTTAGCTCCGAAGGCTCGTCCGTCCATGAGCTCGGACGACGATTCACATTCCTGAACGCGAGATGGACTGATGTGACGGATCGCATTTACGAGAGATACAAGCATTTCCAGAATGCGAGTCACGAGTACGGAGAGTTTAGGGCGTTGGTTGCCCAAGAAAGCGATTGGCTTGACAAATTAGAGAAGAGACTTCGAAAATCGAGTAAGAATGCCGCAGATGCTGAGGACATTTCAGAGGAACTCGATGTGAGTAACCACTCTTTAAATTATAACACAAATATAAAACAAAATATAAATTGTTTTTATAAGGTTATACAAAGTGATTAATACTTTGATTTATTTTTATTTCAGGATTTAGAGAATTACATTAGAAATCATCCAGATTCTCGTTTTGAGAAATTGCAAGAAATTGGAAAGCAACTCATAGATAATGATATCATGACACATTCTATTCAAATGGACGTAGAAACCTTGATTAACCGATGGGAAAATTTAAACAAAGAGGTAAGAAAAAAGTAGACGTTTTGTTCTTTCATTTTCATTAACTATTAATGCAAATAAATAATAAAATATTTTTAAAAATGTTCGGGTCAGTATTTTCAATCGGGGCTAGCTTTTGTTTTATATAGGAGGAGACCCGTAAAAGTCATTTTCGGTCGCACTGAAAATCAGTTCATATTTTTTTCCATTTGCTGGTTACAATAGATTTCGGATTAAAATTAGTAGTAAAAATAAACCATTTTTTTTGGTGCTAGACCTCTGCCATTGGCTATTCCAGCATATAAAACGATATGTAAATGAGCATTTTTGAGGTAGATATGTCGATTGACGTGCACTTTGATGAGATTTTAACTTAGGAAAAGTATATTCCAGCAGTGTCGTAAAAATGTCAATTTTCTTCCATTTGTACGAGATTTCATTTTCTATGATGGATAGAATAGTGGTTGTAAATGATGAATAGAATAGTGAATAGTGGAGACTCTGCACAGACAAAAATATTTTTAATACCTTCGGCATATATTAAATAAGAAGAAATGGCATGATTTACAGTGCGGCCGAAAACGGATTCTCCTCCTTTTAGCTTTAAAATAACTGCATGCATTGTGGCCATATACTTTATTTGCAAATATACTATAAAGTTTTTGTTGTTCCTTATTTTAAATATAACAATGATGAATTGTGTAAGAAAATAGTTATGTATTTAAACTTACTCTGATATAATATTTTAAAAGTAACGCTCTTGTATTAGTAATATAAATTAAATATTTTGTCTAATAATTTAAAATATGAAACATTGAATTATATTGGATACAATTTGCTTTGAAATTACTTGTAAGACATTACAAGATATGCTTTTATTTTCACTTTTTAAAATCAGTATGAATGAAAGCGTCATTATTACACACGTGCATTATATTTATAAAAAATATATTTATAAGCACTAGATGGATTGATAAAACTATGTTGTTTACCACTGTTCAAGTTGAGTATTTTATTATCATTTTGGTTAACTATTTTCGAATTATAAATTGATCTGAGAAACTATATTTGTAATTCAAAATTAGTATAAGTCAATCCATCTATTGTTACAGTTTTCTACGTCTTTCAATCAACCCTGTAACGCTTGATTCTTTATGTGTCATGTTAATTAATACTATTTACTCAAAATTAATCAATTAACTGAAGTACATTAATCATGTGTGCTTTATTTTAATAAATAAAATATGTACGATTCTAAACAATAATGTTTACTAATCATTCCAAAATAGCTATAAATTTTTAAAAGTTCAATGGTTTTTCAAAATTTTTAATTATTTACCCTCAAATATATTAATTTATTAATTATTTTACAATGCAAATATTTTTATTTTTCATTCTTTCCGAGTACGGCTCTCAATTCTTTATATATTTTTAACTTTACGGTAAAGATATATTTTACAAATCTCACAGAATTTTAATTTAACTACCAATTACTTTGAATTTTCATACAAACTAATTCATAGAACTATACAAAATCACGAAGAGTATTAATTGCTATTCTTGAGTATTACATAGAAATGATTAATTAAAAATATATAAATAATTAAAAAAAAATCATACAGAGGTTGAGCTTTAAGGGGTTTTTAAAAAGCAATCGTCAGCATAATTAAAGAAACTAGATAGAAGCTCGTGTTCTTGTAATTGTCGTGTATAGGCCGGCGAGCGAGCCAAGCTGCTAGAGGGATCGGTGAAGCTGGCCCAACAATCCGAAGGCCGGATCCTTGCCCTTCAGCATTCCCTAACGCAAGTAGACTCGGTACTAACCGCACGACTAGAATGTGACCTCACTGCCGATGACTTACCTCATGACTACCAGGTCTGTGTCTCATTGTGATCTCATTATTTTCATTTTTAATAACATTTATCTCATATGTGTGTCTGAGCCTTTGATCATTAACGCAGGCTATATAAAATCACATAAATTAATGCTTTTCGAAATGGGTAATGAAAGTTACAATGGTATAATAATACAATCTTCATTTCTTAACAGAAATTAATGGAGGAGATGGATAGCCAACAATCGACTCTTGATGAGATGGCCACCCAGGTGGAGACGTATAAGGCAGCAGGTAAACAAGAGGCGGCTCAACGCTTGCAAGAACAGATGGGTTTGATCAGACAGAAATTCGCCGAGGTGCAGAGCAAGTTTCAGCGTTTCCGCAGTCCCACCAATCTCGAGCCGAGGTTGTCGCGGGCCTTAAGAGAATTACGCGGTATTGAGGAGGCGACCTGCTTACTCGAACTCGCTACGGAAGATCCCGATGCTATTGAAAGACAGCTCAAACATTGCTTGGTAAATAACAAATTGTTGATTTTTATTTTTGTCATTAGTTACATTAGATTAAAATGTCTTTTTTTTTCTGTAGCGCTTTTATCAGACTTTGAGCGAAATAAAAGGCGAAATAGAAAGTATTATTGTTGCTGGTCGTAAACTAGTCGAAGAGGAAAGTGTAGCGGAACCGGATAAGTTTTCAAAACGCATTGATACCCTCAAAGAACTGTACAATAAGGTAATTTTTAAAACTACACTTTTGCATGACTAAATAATATTTAATTATTTTGGCTGATTATTAATTGTCCAATTTATTGATGTGTGCAGTTGGGAATGCAAATATCAGAATCGAAGGCAGTACTGGAATCTGCCCTGGAATTGTCTCGTGATATGTACAAACAGATGTCTTACATAAATATGTCTATAGAAAGTATTAATAAGGAATTGGATACTCAAAGACATAGACCTGATCTGCCAGTGAATGCAATCTATGTTACGGTACATTTATTTGTGTAAAAAATTTCAAAAACAACTAGTTTATTAATTCTGAATTAATTCTTCTTGATTTATGAATACACTGATATTATTTTTAACTGATATTTGATTTTTAAATTGATTGATTTTGTTGCTTACAGAATATTTCTAATTGCAATTTGAATTAAAGAAAACTAAACAGAAAAAAATAGATATCGATTTAAAATCTCCACGAATATTCTTTAAATCATTTACATTAAATTAATCACTTTATTCTTTCTTTGTAGGAGACACTGACAGAAGTAATCCCGCGATTAAACGCTGTCAAGGATAAGCTTTTCAGGACTCAAGATGAATTTTCCAAACTTTGCGATCCAACTTATCTTGAGCAGCTTAAGGAAAAGCTTTGCGATACTATTGATAGACTTGCTAATACTGAAAAACGATTACAAATGTGCAACGGACCGGAAGTATGTAAAAATGATTATAGTTTTATCACCAAATTAATACTATTTTTCAGCTCTTTTAATAATTTTAAACTTGTATTGTTTCAGAACGAACCCAATGTAGATGAAATAAATGCTTGGCTGTCGCAAGTGGAGGACAAATTGAATAGATTAGGTGGTATACCAGTGGATCAACTTAACGATAAGCATTTCGAGCAGTGCAAAGTAAGATTTCATTTATTAAAGATTTCGAAGGATTGAAACTTTTATGATATATTTATTTGAAATAATTTTACTCTGATGTTGTTTTTATAGCATTCATATATATATTTAACAACTTAAAAATATTCTTTAAATTATAGAATTAATTTTTTCTTATAGATGATACAAACAGAAATGATGGAGTCCAAACCTAAGATTTTACAACTGCAACGCTGTTTCCATCATTCAAAAGTAACTGAGGTTTGCAAAAGGTGGGAAGAAATTTCCAGCAGAATACAGGTAATACATTTATTATGTACATTTTTATTAACTACACAACTTATGTAGTAAATTACAAAAAAATGTCTTACTGTTGATTTGCACGCTTGCCATGCATAAGTTGTGTTACGTACATTTTTTGCTTTCCCATCTCATGCTTCTGCTTCATAACATTTACCATGTATCGCCTACTATATCAGTCTAGTTTTTTAAATCACTTACAAGCCACACCAAGCATGAATTTCTTAAAATGATTTGATACTTTTTCAGTTTTATATGATTAATTAAAAATGCCCTTGTGAATATTTTGAAAATCATTAAAAATTATTGACAGTATCCTTTGAAGCTATAATTTGGTAAAGTTTTAACTTACTCATAGATTTTGTAAGAAGTACAAGCACGTTTTGTTTCCAAATGAATAATGTAATATAAATATTACAATTATAAGTTTTATCTAAATTCGTTTTATATAAATATTGTTGAACAGAATTTTCTTAAATTATAAGAAATTTCAGCAACTGTAATATAGTTTGAATACCTTGGAAAATCAATGCTTTCAAAATATTCACAAAACTGTCGAGCGGAAACGAATCCTGTATGTCAGAAATTATTATTTTTTTTACATCGACCTGAGTGTGAAACAACTAAATCCCTGTATAAAATACGTATCTATGTAAATAAAGAAAGAAAGCGTGTCATAAGCGACGAGGACATGTACATTGTAATAACAGTTAGAACCAAAAAACGAAAGGAAACACCTTATCCAAGAGATTCTCTATTCTACTCGTACATTTTTACATTCATACGTGCGACTGTTTCTACTCAGGATTATTAAGCGTCCACAGTGTGATATCTTCAACACCGTTAAAAAAAGTTCGTCCGCACATAAAATGTTATGTACACGAAACGTATATGGATATGTAACATTGTCTCTCCCCTTCGGTGTTGCAATTGTTCTACTCACCAGAAAAGAGACACTCATAAAGCGAAAAATGCAAAATGGCCGGTGAATGCATTGGTGATGGATATGTATAAGCCGTGGAGTGCTAGCGGTATTTTAAACCGAAAATGCTTGCGGACTATTCTTTTCCTCAGCGAAAAACGGTTTTCCCACGTTATTGTTTCCTTCTTTCTTGTATTCCTTTTATTTCAATGGCTTTTTTCCTTGATTTATCTGACATAGAAATTTCTTTTTCGATTAACTATTAACTTAGCATTTTTCTGATCCTTTATTAAAATTTTTAAAGTAATTCATTTTTCAAAATTTTTTAAGCAGTGCAATTTACATATGTTATTTTACATACCTATTATACTTAATCAATTTTGCATGATACTTAAAATATTTACAATAATATTAGCAAAATGAATTTTCCAATGATATGTATAAACAATATTTTTCAAAATATTTTGTACATTTTAGTAAAAATTTTAATTCAACTTAATTTATATACTTGAATAGAAAAGATAGTTTATGTTTCGCACTTAGCTTCAGTAGAGAAATTTTACTGCCAGATCTTCTCGTTCCTATCCTCTAATGCACGCTGTTTTCCGCCTTTAACCGTGTGCTGCTTGTCGCCTATATGAATTCAACTCTAAATTTTCTTGAGTGAAAATAGCAGATGTTTTTGAAAATAAATTTTTTATTTGGCAAAATAAATATTTGTTTTATTTGTGTAAACTGAACTTTCAAAATTCAAAAAACATATTGCATTAGTAAATTTTTTTTTTCAATTATTATAGTTTGAAAATATAGATGCGTCAAATACTGAAATTGTGTATATTTAAATGTTTTAGGTGTGTTTTGATCCTGCAAAAATATATGTTTCCGCTTTCTTAGCCTAAATGTTATTAGTACTTAACTTTGAATTTTTTTAACGTGATTGAATGTTAATTATTTGTTTTAAAATAATGATAATTCATTATGCATAGTAAAAATCGCTCTATACATATTATCTCAGATATCACTATATTCAATTAATTGATAATGCACATTTGATAATATTTTTATTGTGATCTTTTCGACCAACAGATTTTAATTAAATGAAAATGGTTTGTATAATTCGTGTATTACAGCTAAAAACTTATTATTTTATAAAAGTCATTCAATTCTTTATTGAAAAAAAGTAACTAATGTACTTCCTAAAAGGGTTGGAATGCATAACCTGGATTTCCATAAAACGTAGTAAAATCACTTTTTCTGCCTAGCGCCTCGAAAGTACCCGGTACCACTTTCCCGGTAGGGGCCGTCTTAAGACAGTGGTAATTTCGGCCTTGCTAGGCAGAAAAATAGTATACACACCATGGGAAGTAAAAAAGAATGCCCCAGATCGCATATTTGTCAATTTACGTGCGATCTGAGACCATTCTTACTTTTCCTGCCTCTAGGTGTGTAATATACTATTTATGTAACTAATGGAGACATCTTCTCAATTGAAGTATATGAAAAATTTTACATCCGTTATCGTTGTTGACACCTCAAATTGGTATGAATTTAAACATGTAATTATTGAAGGTTCAAAATGATGAATTTTTAATCGTTTAATTTAAAATCTTTTACTTCTACATCTCAAATCTTAATTCATAACTTTTATTTCATTTTTTGGTACGTGTATTATTAGTTTGACATGCTAAGACGTTTTATTTATATGTAACAATTAAGTAGCCGTTATATTATTATTTTGCATAAATATTATTTTCCAAAGACTTATGACAATTCAGGAGTCACCTTTCTAGTCTATCAATTTAACTTGATTTATATATATATTGCACTAATAAAAAATAAAAACAGGAACACAAAAATCATAGTTTAAAAACCAAGCCTTCCATCACAAATATATACACGATTTCAGACAAAATACTTTCACTCTTGAAAGAATTTAGACGTTGACTGTGCGCAAGTAGTAGTGTATGTGTGTGTGTCCAAGATCTCGGCCAGTGAACCGCTGTGTCGTCTTTTCGCAGGATTGGATCCACAGGATCACAGATAAGTTGTTAATTAGCTCTAAAACGATGAGCGAATCACCAAAAGGGAGAGACAATCGACAGGCCAGCGGCAATGCAACGGCGACTGCGGCTTCTCTTGCCGACGGTCATGAAGACTTGTGTGGCATAGGCTACTTGAATCCAGCCTTCGACGACAACAACGCCAACGGCGCCAGGCCATCCAGCGCTAAATCTGGTTCGCAAACTCAAAATTCTGTTGAAACGCACTTTTTTAACAATAGCCCTGAATACTTGTTAGTTTGTAGGGATTGATAAGAAATTGTTCAGAATATTATACTTGCTTATTACAAACATATTTCATTAGATTAATTATATAAATATTAAAGTCTTTTTCCTATTTGATCTTCATTATTGCATAATTAATTATTTTCGCTAAAGTTGATAGCTACTTAGGAATGTTAGTGAATTGAAAATTATCTTAAAAATTAATAGCAGAAACTTAGATTACGAGGATATAACGTTATAAATAGTTTTTAAAATATATAATATTTATATATCATTTCGTTTGTAATTGTATCGCGATTTATTTTAAACTTCATTGATGATGGTAACGAGTTATAGCTGTATGTGATCGATTCTGCTTATTAGGATGAGATTATTATTTCGATATGGCATCTTCAGTTTATGCTTATAATTTTCATTTTATTTAATTTAGAAATTCTATAGTAATAACTTATAGATGTGCCTTTATAGAGATCGAATTAAATTTCGTAAACTTAATCGTTACTGATAAATTGTTAATTTGATGTATTTGAATCGTGCTGTAATTCGTTACAGTATAACACATCATTTGTTTAAGATTTTGGTAAAGCACATTCAAGATATGTTAATTTAATAAGTAAGAATCAAATAATGTATATTATACACTGTGCATCGTAAATCATATCGGTATGCAATATTCATTTTGCATGTCGATGCTTGTATAACTTTATCGTATCAGATACAGATATATTTATGATTTAAAATAACTGTGGCACTAGAATGAAGCGTTTTATTATTTGATGACCGCTTTCAACAATAACTCCTGTACAAACTAGGTAATGCTAACGCTAAGAGCTCGACACCGGAATCCTCGCCTCTCGACATAACTATGCGAAGCCACAAGTCTTCCGCCAAGTCCGAAAAGACGCGAATCATAGACGTCAGTCGAACAGTTCGAAGACGCCTGAACATGAGCTCGATCCCCGACGTCGTTCAAACCTCGCAATACCAGCAGACAGCTTCGGACGAGGAAGACGAAGCCAACGATGATATGTCCGAATCTCCTGAGACGAAGGTCTCCGACATCGACAAGGACGAGTTCTTCTTAGCGAAAAACAGCAAACTCTTCTCGCAGGTGTCGGCAAACACTTTGAAAACTTCGCCAGCGGACGAAGTAGAGCGTAGCGAACAGCCGAACGAATCGACAGGCTGTCAGGTTGTCGAAGTCAAAGAGATGGAGATCGTCAAAGCTGTGGCGGCCACCAACAACGACCGGGTTGTTTTACCAAGAGCTAATATCGGCGTGCAGCAAGTGCCGCAGGTATACAAAAGCGATATAGGCAATCAGCGCGGTTGAGCATTATAAATCCGCTCTCTAAATGCTTTAGAGTGTTTGAATTTGACTCGTCCTACTGTTACGTTTAATTTATCCATAATTGCAGAATTAATTAGATCGAGTAATATGTGCGACCTATAACTGCATGCGTTTTCAATTTGCTAAATGGCTTATATACGGTACACAAAGCAATGTATCATTATTATATTTGTAGTGAAATTTAACACTTTAAAGAATTTGAAGAGAATATAAACATCAATTTGTTTCCTTTTGGATTATTACTTACAAATGCAATTTAATATTAAAATAGGATATTCGTCAAAGCGTGACAAATATATAGTTAAGTGAAATTGGCTAATTGCATAGGTGGTCGAGCGCGTAGAGATAGTCGAGGACACGGAAACGGAACCCGACTCAGCCGATACCGATACCGACGAGAAAGATAGTGCCAAGAAACAGAAGATGTCTACGGAAGAAGTCATAGTGGCTCCCAAAAAGGGGCTCGTTTCCATCCTAAAACGTGGCAACTCTTATACCGGAGAAACCGATCAGAAAGACTTGGCAGATTTGCTAGACGAGGCTCTCGAGCAATCGCCCACTACGTTTCTGCAAAAAGCTAAACTACCGTTGATCACCTCCACGCCACAAGTCACCAAGACACGAATCGATACGGAGAGTGTCGCTGAGTATCTGATACTCGACGAGGGTGACACTTCCCCCATCAACGGCAAAACACCTTCTCGTCAAGAATCGAAACACATTGAGAACGATGGTGGCAGTGGAGCTAGAAAAAAAGCGACTAGCGTGAAGGAAGTGACGTTCGCCAGAACGCACGAGACTCAGGGCAAGAGTTTGCCTGTGCAGAAGCGGACGAAGGTTCAGCAGTTGATGTCTAGTGGAGATATCAGGGAAGACTGCGACAGTTTTTATGGAAGCGATAAGGAGACTGACGATCTATTGATATTTTCCGACGATACGGAAATCGATGTGGGCAGTTCGAGTTCCGAGGAGGGCGAGACCAATGGCAATTTGGAGGAGAAAAGGGGAGAAGACTTTTTGGATAAGGTAGAGGTTGGGGGTTGTTGTTGGGTTGTTGTTGGGTTTGTTACACGCTAAACGAATACAGTGAAGAAAAAAACTAAGTTTGACTAAGAGGAATACTATTAATTTTTGTATCTGTTGCTCTTTTGTATTGTCTACAGATATAATTATTAATGACTATTTCAATATAATTTACTTATTTTTTTAGCGTTCAGTAAACTCTAGAGTGCGAGAGCATGATGCTATTGGTTGTGGCTTTGTGGTGATTATTTTTTTTTAATTATATTTAATTAAGTTTAAAGAGACCTATGGTGCAAAAGTATTTTATGCTTAATACAGGAAAACTATAATTTAATCAAGATCTGAGGCTATTTTACTACATCTTCCTAAATATAATTTTAATAATATAGAATAGAATAATTGAATCCTATGAAAAAAAATCACATCGTTGAAACTAATGAAATAGGCATATCAATATTTATGTAAATCGTAACAATAGTGCGCTTCTTTTTGAAAGCTGGGGTTGCTATAGTATTTTGGAACGAATATCAATAACACGATAGTGCTAGCGATGACCGTTTATTGCCGCGAGTTCAGCAGATAAAGTTATCCGATTGTTGGCCGAAACTAGATGGGAGCCACTTCGTGCATTCAAGCGGAAATCGAGTTGGCCGATTGTTGCCCTGAGCTCTTCAAAGGACGTTAAAACGAAATTCAGATTTTCTCCCTCCGGGGATGTCCGAAATTTGTGCTCCTAAAAGTTTGTATATATACGAACCGTTTATGAAATAGTGCGGATTCGATTTTGAAATTTATGGGATTGATATTCAGAACGTAGATAAATATTGATCGGTAGGAAGATGTGGATTTGTTTTCACGAAAAAATTCGCATTTGTTTATTTATGGATGGAATAATTTGAACCATGCCAAATTTATTACTATTATGTATATATGAAAGAAGAATTTGTGACTGTAGGTCTACATTGAACTTATTCACAGGGACTTAACTGTAATAATAAAAGTTCTATCATACGCTTTTTAACTGTTTTAATAACAAACCTTTACTAATTTAATTACAAAAATTATATTATATCATCGTATCAGTTTAAATATAACGTTTCTCTCATAGATTGAAATAGAAAAGACGCATCAACGCGTGTCCAATAACGTGCAAGAACAAAGGCTTCCAAGCGAGAAAAAAGTTCCTTTAAAAACCGGCAGAGTATCGAGAGCAGCCTTAGAAAGAGAAATAATAGAGTTCGAAGAGTTAGCTCAGCAAATGCTAAGTCGAATGGATCTTATGCTAATGACAGTTGGTGGAGTAAACAATGAAAAGGATCCAGCCAAACGTCTCGAGGTACATTTTGGTCAATTATTCTTTTAAATTTAATGTAAAAATAAACATCACACCATCATTCGTTAATCTTATTTTCGTTCTATAATATCAATACTTCAAATACTATATTTAAATACTTTTCTATAATGTCTTAATTCATTTTTACTTTCTTTTGTCGCGATATCAATTCACTTTAGACGGCAATATTTAAAAATCTTTCATCGAGCATCGAAAAATATGTAAGAAAACCAACCATCCTTATTCCGCAGACTCTCAAAGACGAGATCAGCTGTCTTGCACCCGATGCAGCAACGTTGATCAGTCGAGGCGATGGTCTCGTGATGACAGTCCTGGCCAGCGATCCGTCCCGTGCCGAGAAGATCAAGCACGAGCACCAGGACAAGCTGCGTGGCAAGTGGCACCAGGTGATGCAGGAGTGCGAGACGAAGCGCTCGCTGGCCCTCAAGGCGGAGGACACGCTGCGAGCCTACAACCAACTGATCGCCGAGCTGGAGGACTGGTTCCACGTGGCGCCCCAGAAGCTCGAGCAAGCCAACAATTACGAGGGCCAGTTAGAGGCGTTTACCCTGGAGTACGATGCCAGGCAAGATCAGATGAAGAGGCTGGCCCAGCACGAGCAGGAGCTAAAGAGGCTGAACGTGGGACACAACGAAGCGGCCTACTACAGCATCAATAGCAGATGGCATGAGATCAGTTCGCAGTTCAAGAGGTTTAGCGGTAGCAAAGACAAAGACAAGCAGCATTCAGACAAGAAGGTGGAATTGGTGGGTAGATTCAAGATTCTAATTTTGTTAAATTCAATTAAGCTATTTTATTTAAAAAAAAAGCACTTGATACACATGATGCTGAAGTCGGATATTATTTTTTGCTATAAATTTATCATATCAATAAACTAACAATCCTATTTATTCATTGCAATTTTTTTTAAATCGATAGCCGGTCGGTGGCATAACAGTCCAGGACTTTGTGACTCGCGCAAATAAATTACGCGAGGCCATCGGCACCTTGTCCAAGTCTCTCAACTCTACGCCCTTGAACGGCAAGGATTTCGAGCTTTTTACAGACCAGGACGACTGTCTGAAAAAGATCAGCAGTGCCTTGAGTATTCTCAAGCCCAGCGTCGAAGAAATGGGCTACCTTTGGGAGAATATCACCGATAACGAGCAGGCGCGACAACACAACGACAGCTTGAAGAAAGAGTGGACTATGGTGAATCAGTGCTACATCGAGCGCTACAATCGTTGGGCCAAGTGCAATGAGAAGCTTAACGAGCTGAGGAACGCTTGCTGGAACTTTGATGATTGCCTGCTGAAGATGGAGGTGACGCTGAAGGAGGTGGTCAGTAATCCCCAGAGTAAAATCAATAGGGCGAGAATGTTGGAGTTGGATCACGAGATGCCAAGGATGTTGAGGGCCATGAATGGCATTAGCGCGACAATTGCCGATGTCACCAATAGATCGTCACCCGTCGACGTCAAGGACTGGCAGCACGTTATAGATGACTTGAAGGCAAGGTGGCAGGGATTCGTCACCGATTGGAACATTCAGAAGAGCAGGTGCGTCGACAATCACTTGAAATTTATAGTTCAAACTCAAAGAGCACACATACATACACATCGTGCAGACGCTGACAAAGTTTTAGCGCGTTGTAGTATAACATGATTGGATAATGAATAACTTTTTCGTAGACGAGTAGTCCTTTTGTTATTTATTACGAAACTTTATTCTGCTTTTTATTTATAAACTTATGCGATACGGGACATTAAAGTCATCATAATTAATTTTCCTTTCTCCCCTGCTGCAACTGTATCTATCCATGAAATTATTTCTTCAGTTTGCTTTTCCTCAAATAGAATTACAATCCAAAAATTCTGTCCTGGAAGCCAAAAAAGTGTGCAAAGAGCTGACGATTACCATGCGCCACGTAACTCTTGGAATTCACTCACCAAGTAAATCCGATTCGGCCCACATACTGTGGAAAGAATTCGCTAAATTTAACCCCCAAAAAAGTCGACGACCGAAAATTCCACAGAAGTCATGCACACACATATATGCGCTTAGACGCGTGTTTATGATCCCCGTAAAGTGTCATTTCGTCTCTTTCTCTCTATCTCTCGCGAATTTATATACACGGGATAGTCGAGAGAGAAACGAAGGGGAGAGAGAGAGAGAGAGAGAGAGAAACGAAGGAGAAAGAGAAAGAGAAAGAAAAACAGAAGGAGTACAGAGACCTGCGCGCGGAAAATACGACTTCCTTCTTCGAGTGCTATTTCAGTTGCAGCTTGCCTCTCGCGCCGCGTTGATCATCATCATCGTCATGTCTCGAACGTAACCTTACTTAACCCGTCTACACCCCGGACCCCACACGCATACCACACACACACACACACACACACACACACACAACACACAGACAAAAACACACATACACACACAATAACGCTCGCGTACCACTTAATTTCTCTTCCCGTATATCATTCGTTCGATCTATACTGTCGCTCGTCGAACGTGAATTCGTTCAAATGTTGACCCGCGTTAAGAGAAATCTGCGCTCTCGTTTCGCCAGGTCGGGCGCCATGGGCAAGCAGAGGAGCGTCAAGCAAATACTAGACGGAGCCGGTAACCTGGTATCGCAGGTACACTCGCTCCTGGTCTCCACTGCCAATCCGTCCGATGATACCTCCCTATCCATAAGACTGTCGATGGTCAAGGTAAGCTTTCTTAATCTTAATTATAGTCATTTTGTTTACTTTGGACTAGGAGTTTTGTTAAGAATATACTACTTTACCGGCAGTGTGCCAATGATCTTTTATACTGGGTACCTATGTATTCACTGTCCTTCGTAATTCTTTGATGTTGCAAGGTTTTTAGGTCACAAAAATTCGTTCGCATATTGTGACTATATGAGTTTTTTTTTAATTATCGTGATTATCAAGTACACGTTTTTAAAATGATCTTGGTTTGCCTTCAAATTTTTTTCATGAAAATTAACGAAAACAATTCATGTGTATTAAAAAATGTATTGCTAATGTATAAAATTCATTAAAGAAAAATTATTTCATAATAATTTATTAGGTTTCTTACAACAGCTTTTATACTGATTTTGAAAGATTATGCTTTATATTAAATTTTCATGAATGCAGTGTGGATGCGGTTTTATTTTTAGAACAATGATAATATTCTTAATCAGGTTATTGGAGCATTAAACGTAAAATACAAATATATACATGCGGAGAATAGGATTGTAATTTTATACAAAGGCCTGTCAATGATTGCACTCATTTGAAATAAAATAAAATGAAATTGTTTAAAAGCCTACAAATACTTTATCTGTAAATTCGATACCTCGGTGAACGTTTTAAATAAGTGTAGGTGCCGCACGAGTAAATACATTTCGAATATATATTATAAAATACATTACGTAACAGTATTTGCCCTTTATCAGCGTATTAAATATGTTTTGATAAAACTTTCGCTTTCTCATACAATTTACCGGCTGCTTGAGTAGCTCGCACATGCAAGCGCATCCCAATTTTATCAATTCCCTCAACCCTCCGTGTACAATTATTTGAATAAAAAATTTTATCAGGCAATCGGGCCCGAGTACAGGGGTTATGCGGTGGGAAGTTTCTCATTGTCACGGAACGTGCCCTAAAGCGATTACGCGTCCCCAGCATCGTATACGTACGCAAACTCCCAAAACTCCGCTCTCCGAGCGCGGCAAAGCTCTAAGGTTTGTTTTGGAGCGAGCGAGACACGAGAGAAAGCGAGAGTAGAGTTTGCCGGGTACGCGCGTCCCGTCTGCCTCGGCTACATGCGCTCTTTAAGATCAAGCCTCCCGAAATAGAAGTTATCTTGCAGGGAACGCTTTTAATGATAGCGCGCATGTAGATCCCCGGCCTATATTTAGATTTTGGCCTGAAAATAATCAATTGTAATTGCGCTGGATCGATGAACTCTCTCGCTGTGTCGGCGCTGTTATACGCGGAAATTATTTTTATTGTAACCCGCGGCTAAACGCTGTATGTGAAAACGATATTGCTAGTCGTTCGACGGATTAACCTTGCCCGATTTACGCGTGCGAATGTTCGATAGAAAGTGGCAAAATGCAAAGTTTGCACATTTACGATTATTGACAGGCTTTTAAAATGAATTCATTCGTACTGATCATTATTGTCAATTATCAAAAGTAAATTTTGCTTTCTGTGTCAAGTTTTTAAAATGAATGAATGTTTACTTTTATACAATCATTACAATGTTATGCATCTTTCTTACGACGATATTCATGTAATACAATACATACATTTTATAAATATAATACTGTTGCCATTAATTTTAGTTTTTACAATGCAAATTAAAATTTTTAAGGCGCGAGAAAAGGAGCTAGCCGACCAAATCAAGGAGATACAGACTTTGAAGAATCAACAAAATTCTGGCGCTAGTGAGGAAGAGTGCAATAAACTAATTACTAATTTAGAAAAGGTACGAATCAAAAGACCAATGTGTTTTGCTCCAAAACTAAAATGGAATTGACATCAACGATACAACAAAATTTTTGATAACTTTGATTGAAATTAGTTTAGATAGAAATATTTTTTATAAAATTTCTTGCTTTTAATTGAATCGAGTCAATAATTTAAAAATTATTATAAAATTAACTTTCACCATACAAATGCTATTTTTTCAGCAAGCACAATAAAATAAATAGCAAAAGTATAATCGATTGTTTCGTAAAAAAAATCGTAGAGTAATCTCACATCGATAGCTCTAGAATCAGTAACAGTTCAGTAACGAAATTCCACTATTGTCTTTAATTTTGCAGGCGCATGGGGGCATTTCATCCCACAAGGAGTACGTGGAGAGCAAATTGACTTCCCTCAAGAAATACGTTCAAAGTTTGGACGCTGTTATGGCTTGGGTGATGGAGACTCGGACGAGGCTCAATATTTTGCGCGAACTGCCCCAACAGGAGCGCGTCAAAGCCACCGAGAATATACTGGTACAATCCTTTTCATTCCTTTTGATAACCGACGACATTGTCGAAGTTGTCGGAAGCGGTTTATTTTACGTAGTGTATCTGAGCCGGTTAAAGTTAATTATTTCTAAATACAAAAATGGTCCTGCTTTAGTCCAAAGTAATTTTTTTATGAAATATAATATAATATGAATAATGAATGTATTTTAAAATCACGCAAAATTGAGTGTTCGTTTTTGTCCTTAGAAAAAATAACATTAATTTATGTAAATAGCATTCTTTTATTTCTTTAACATAATGCAACTGTAATGTGCTGAATTATAAGCAATTAGGGATTCTTCAAAGTTTCTTCAAGTATGATAATTAAATCCATTATGAACTTCATTAAATGCTATTATTTTCGTGCTTTTCGAAAAATGTGTAAAGTTTGTTTTGAAAGTGTTTAAGCTGTTTTGAATGTGTGAAGAATAAGATCTGAAATAAGAATATATTAAATAAAATGTCTGTTTTACTCTGTAGGCGAGCGTCGAGGATCGCCAAATGGAAGTAAAAGATGTACTGGAGAATTATACGAACCTGGAAAAGGAATGCGAATCCGCGAAACAGACAGTCTCCATTGAACTTCAAGTAAGTTTTGTACTTTGGTAGTTTCGTACTCTTAGTCTAATTGTATGTGGAATAGTTAACGCAGTCAAAGTATTTATTTGTTCATTTAAATGCTTTTACTTTTACTATTGTATGCAAATTTACGAGTAATTCTGCATAATCAAGAATATAATCGTTTTATAGCAAAATCATTTTAAAAGAAAGAATGAAAAGTAAAAACCAAACTATTATTCCAGGAAAAATTGAAGAAATTGAGGGATGACTGGAATCAATTAAAAAGTCGCAGTGATATAGAACAAGAAACTTCGTCACCTACTTCTCATGTACAACAAAGAGGTAAGAATCCCATGCCACATGTCTTCCATCTATCTTCTATATAAACTCTATTCTTCCCAAAAAAATCATACAATAACACAACCGAGTAGAAAATAGCATAGATAATGTACATCCATGCAATGAAGTCAGGTGGAGGGATCTTAGCATCACGTATCGATTCCTCCTTCTCCATTATTATTAACAGTCAAATTCTTTAATTGTATTGGTTGTGTTGTAATAAATTACTACACATTGATTGAATAAATATAGTTTATCGAGCGCCAAACTTTTACTTGAAATTTTTTTGATATTAAACTTTTAACCTATTTGAATTTTTGTAAGATACTACTAACTTGAATGTATCTAATTAGTCAAAGTTTTTGTTTTGATGCTAATTTCAATGGAATCAAATAATACGTAAAGTGTTTTAAAAAATTATAGATAAGTAAATGAACTAGTCAAATCGCTAAATATTTTTATAGTATAGGGAATCTGTCTGATGCATAGATATTCAAAACAAAGACTATAAATATGAAGGTCTGAATTATTGCTCTTAAAAAGTTTTCACTACTCCTTTTATATACGTCTTACAGCTACTTTCTGAAACTGCAATCGTTTCAAAACTTTAAGTGTACTCAAGAAATTTTTTTGATATTAAACTTTTAACCTATTTGAATTTTTGTAAGATACTACTAACTTGAATGTATCTAATTAGTCAAAGTTTTTGTTTTGATGCTAATTTCAATGGAATCAAATAATACGTAAAGTGTTTTAAAAAATTATAGATAAGTAAATGAACTAGTCAAATCGCTAAATATTTTTATAGTATAGGGAATCTGTCTGATGCATAGATATTCAAAACAAAGACTATAAATATGAAGGTCTGAATTATTGCTCTTAAAAAGTTTTCACTACTCCTTTTATATACGTCTTACAGCTACTTTCTGAAACTGCAATCGTTTCAAAACTTTAAGTGTACTCAAGAAATTTTTTTGATATTAAACTTTTAACCTATTTGAATTTTTGTAAGATACTACTAACTTGAATGTATCTAATTAGTCAAAGTTTTTGTTTTGATGCTAATTTCAATGGAATCAAATAATACGTAAAGTGTTTTAAAAAATTATAGATAAGTAAATGAACTAGTCAAATCGCTAAATATTTTTATAGTATAGGGAATCTGTCTGATGCATAGATATTCAAAACAAAGACTATAAATATGAAGGTCTGAATTATTGCTCTTAAAAAGTTTTCACTACTCCTTTTATATACGTCTTACAGCTACTTTCTGAAACTGCAATCGTTTCAAAACTTTAAGTGTACTCAAGAAATTTTTTTGATATTAAACTTTTAACCTATTTGAATTTTTGTAAGATACTACTAACTTGAATGTATCTAATTAGTCAAAGTTTTTGTTTTGATGCTAATTTCAATGGAATCAAATAATACGTAAAGTGTTTTAAAAAATTATAGATAAGTAAATGAACTAGTCAAATCGCTAAATATTTTTATAGTATAGGGAATCTGTCTGATGCATAGATATTCAAAACAAAGACTATAAATATGAAGGTCTGAATTATTGCTCTTAAAAAGTTTTCACTACTCCTTTTATATACGTCTTACAGCTACTTTCTGAAACTGCAATCGTTTCAAAACTTTAAGTGTACTCAAGAAATTTTTTTTCACAATGTCGTCTCGCATGTAACACATGTTACATCTATTAAAGTAAAATTTTCACTGTATAAAATGAGCTTCTCTCGTCCCGTTTTAAAAGACTTCATAGCTATTCCTCTCGAAGTGTTTCTTTTTTTTTATACGTTATACAGCCAGTCGTAATGAGCTAAATTTAATTCTTAATATTTCAATAGTTAAATAATTTTCTTCGATTCATACTGTGATTGATTATGTTTTACGAAAGCTATTGTTTAGTTTGGTTTTATCTAACGCATTTCGTTTTACTCCTTAAAGTTTGAACTGTATCGCGTTGCTTATGTCATAAAACTTGATCTTCGACCCCCAGAAAGGGTATACAGCAAAGGCGCTTTGACACAATCGCGCGGGCGCAGTCAGCGCCGTCGGTTGTTAGATCGAAAAATCAGATTCCGCGCCGTAGCGATAAGTCAGAGCGAGAGAGAAACTCCGCCACACGCTCCCAGGGTTATAAAGGCGACCTAATCGAACCGGAGCAGAGAGCCTAGTCTCGCTGGGAAAGGGTGGCCCTGGCAGGTTGCAGCCACTTCCGAAATTTATTGCCATCTCTTATACCCTCCCCCTCGAATACTCTCTCTCTCGTTTTGCCCCAGTCTGGCTTTTTGTCTATGTCCATCTCACTCTCGCTTCTCTCTTTTTCTCTCTCTCTCTCTCTCTGCAAATTCCTCTTACGCTCAATATTTTCCTCGATTCTCCTTTTCATTTGTCTATTTTGCTTTGTTCCTTTTACTTACTTTTCTCGGTTATATTTAACTTTTAGAGAACGCATTTTGTGACCGAGTAATTGTTTGAGGAGACTTTCTTGTTTTCGGATTTATGAGCGAATGGCTTAATGTAAGAAAGGATTTGTTATGCGAGACAGGAGGCTTAGTTTTATGTTTTTAAAAAATTTTTCGTTTTAAACAATTCCATTTACTCTACTTTTATTGTATTATTCTGGAAATAAATTTCTCAGGAAATTTTTCTTTCTTTTTAGTTTAATTGTCTTAAATTCTCGTATTTTGAATATTTTTTTTGTTTGCCCTATCTACTTCATTTCTATTCTTTCCATCGCGGCATTTAATCACAATATTTTCTTTTTTCTGTTTTGTTTGTTTCCAACTAACACCTGAATTTCTTTCTTGCAAAATGTGTCGATTCACCATGCCATGTTTCATTTTTATATTTCTCCTGCTTCATATTTTCATTATTTGAGTAAGATATATATATTCTGCCTCCGTGGAGTAATTATTTACTACTACTTCTTTAAATATAGTATAGTATAGTATATTTTTTAATTAACGCGTAAAAAATGTAGTTTATATTACAAGGGTTTATGGTGGATATACGCTTTCAAGATTGAATAGAAAATAATCCTTTTTTGGTCTCTTATAATTCCTCTTCTCCTGCTTAATATTTTTCCCTCTTTTTCCCTCTTTTTCTCTCTTTTTCCCTCTTTTTCCGCCCACCTCTTCCTTGTTTTTTCTTTCTCGCCTGCCTCTCGTTTTATGATATCTTTCTACTTTCTCGCTCGCGCACTGCAGATTAGGTTCAGTCTCTCTCACTCTTTCTCTCTTTCTTTTTTTTATCCACCCACTCGTGTACCTTCGACACAGATAGAAAATCTGCAGCCTCCTAAGAAAGTGTCCCAGTCATCAACATAGTCTTTTCCGGTGGAAGAAATTTCTCATTTTTCCTTTAATATCGCTTTATCCTTTATAACATAAAAAATAAGCATTAGTACCAAATAGTTGACAGGATGGGCTTTTCTTAAATCGTTTAAGTTGCATCTACTACTGCAATTTTATAAATAAAAATAATTTCAAAACTACACCAATTCACTGAAAAAAATTGAATTTCTGTGCAGAAATTATGAAAAATTAGAAAAGTTCAATAGCGAAGAGGGAATCTCATTTCGGTGGAGTATAAATGTATTCTGAGTTCAGACGTAATATTTTATTCCGTTCCTTTCATAAGATTTCATTAAAAATTTTAAGATTAAATTTTCTGCATTCACGGAAGACCCGCAATTTCGACATTCTAGGCACATAATTTAAGCAAAAAATATGCCTGTCTCGCTATCGCTTCTCATCCCCTTTAAATCCCTTCCTTCTCCTATTCCCATACATTTACGCAACCTCTCATTATTCTGAACTATGTTGGAAAAAGGTGGAAGGGGTGAAAAAATAAAGGGATAAAACCTTCACGCGCGGCGCGTGCATCTTTCCTTATCTCCTTTGCAGCCAGCGCAAGGCATTTTTCCCGACTAACCATACACATGAGTAGTGAGTACTTTAGTTGAACAAACCTCCACCCTCCAGTGGATGTTGCGGGGGCAAAAACCCGACAATTCTAGAGCGTTTTAATTTCTGAGAAGTGATTTCGTTGGAGATATCCATATAATTTTTTTTGCAGGTACAATTAGTACTTTAATTTATAGCTCTTAACTAAGTGATATTTTTTCTCATAAATTTAGCCATCACGCGTTAAATAGAATTTCTTAAATTCTTTTTTAATCTTTATAACGTTGCAAATTCAGGATACCTATCGAATAATCTTTTAAATTTACTTTGACATATAAATTTAAAGGTCATCTCATGAAACTGAAAAAGTTAAAAAATTAGCTATTCAATTTGGCTATTAAATTTGGTTATTAAATAATTGTTTTCTTAATAATATTAATATAAATAGCCGCTCTTTCTTATTCCTGTCAGAACGAGCATTTAGAGATGTTTCATCCAAAACCAAGTTTTTATAAAATTTCAGAGCGAGTATAATCATTTACATTTAGGCTACTCGTATCAAAAAGCTCATCGTCGAATAGCAACACTCCAGCCGCGATCGTCCCTCCGGAACGCAGGCAGATCTCTCCTAGACGCATGCACGTAAAATTGCTCGCCGCGGCAAAAAACTTTCGTCCTCCGGTGAACTTTGGACTCGAAGATGAGAGCTCTGCACGCGTCTGCTCGCGAAGGGGGAAGGAGGAGAAGGCTATAGCAAGGCGGGGGTGGGAGGAGGGTGGAGAGTAG
>UELU01136482.1:0-28187 GCA_900490025.1 Megastigmus dorsalis | reverse complement strand
ATGTATTATGCATCCCACTATCTATGCACCAGATTATCTACGCACCTCACAATTTATGCACTCCGCTATCTACTAATTCGGTTATCCACGCACCTGACTATCTACGCATACCAATATCTACGCATGTCACTATCTACGTACTCTATTACCCATATGTATCACTATCCTCATTTTGCTTTGTTTATATAATTCATTATTAAATAAATATTTCATCACATATATTAATGATACAATTAATAAGTTGATATATATTCATAATACTTCACTTTATTCCCATATAAATTATGAATTAACAAAGAAAATTATTCTTATCGATATGATATGATATGGTGTAACATAGTTTTAAAATTTGCTTTTAATGGTATATAGAAATTTTATAATGTATTGTGAAATATTAATTTATAATAAATGAATTCACAAAAAAACATAAATTGATGCCGCGCGGAGTGCGGCTTTCACCTAGTGTAATAAATTATGAATTGGCAAACTATATATATATATATATATATTTAAACTAATTTTACGTCGTTGACATCGAAAAGCGGGTTCGAGTTTTAGTCTGCGTCTACCGTAATTACAAATTGGTCGTATGGGCTAAGGCGCTACTTTTACGACTGCAACTTTTTGAGTGGTTCCGGTTCGAATCTCCGCAAAGTCAAATTTTTTTTTTCTTTAAATTTTTGAATATCGTCAGGAATACCATATTTCTTTACATTTAACATTAGGACTGCAGCAGAATAAATTAATTCAAATATTAAAAAACTTTTAATATTTAACGTAAGTCATTATTTAATGTAGTATTTCTAAGAAATTGTATATTTTAAAGTTTGTACTTAACTATAATCTGAGCAGAAAAAGAAGTAGGTTCGATATCAGGCCCTGAACAGTACACCCATATTACCTTGATCAGTCCCTGGTCAGTATATATAATTTGTGACGAATCCGCGAGCAAATTTCATATTTGCTCGGTAATTCGATGACACGCTCTATCCGACGGCGCGCAGGCTGGGGGAACCGTGAGCGAGATAGCAAGCGAGGCGCGTGTCGCGAGAAAGGGAGAGAGAGAGAGAAAGTCAATTAGGCAGGGATAGACGACGCGATAGGAGAATTAAATCGCGTCGAGAGATCGTTTTCCGCCGCGAGCTCGCAAGCAATATTTCTGAACAACGGAAAACGAGACTCTTTAAGAGAGTCTCGTGTTTGTAATCGAGAGCTGCTGGAGTCTACACACAGCGTCAAATCATCGTTCGATTTTGACGCTGCAACGTGTATGTAGGTAGGAGTGAGAACGCAAGTACGTCGGTGCCCTCTTCTCTTTACTCCTCCGATGATGGCGCCGCACGCTCTGGCAGAGCGACAGCGGCTCTCTTTTGCTGTCTCCTTGACAGGTGGTGGAGCGGTTGAATAATAGCTCTCTTAGCATCAGGACCTACTTCCAAGCCACCTCCGAGATCGAGACCGAGGAATCCGTTTTCCCGGTCTGAACAGCCAAATCCTCGAAAAACTGAGCGTGGCACGCGTTCGACGCGGAGAGAGATTTGTAGGATCTATGTCGACTACTCGTTTTTGGCGAGCCCTTCGGTCGACCAGGCTTTCCCTTCGCAACCTTATTTGACGACACAGCCTTCTCAGTACGAGCGCCCTCTCGCTTTACAACTTTCGTGGCCTTCCGTGGCCTTCCGCGGGGCCGCGAAATTTTAAGCACACAGGCAGCTGATACATCTCCCGGTAGAATGATGCTATCCTGCGTGCGCGCTTCGCTCGCTTGTGGCGGGTCGCTCAAGGCCACATGAAAGCTCGCGTCCATCGGAGGTTGATGTTCGATGTCGTCTTCTTCGATCAAATCTTTTGGCATCTCTTCCGAAACATATGCTTTAAGCTGCTCTATATGGACAGGCCTAATCAACTTTCCGTCCATATCCTCCAGTTCAAACGTGTTCGAACCTAACTGGGCCGTAATCGTATTCGCACCAGCGAATTTTGGAGCGAGCTTAGCCCTCAACCTCTCCACTGTAGAGGACAGGATCCGGTTTCTTTTCCACACCTGGTACCCCACAGCTAACTGATTCATCCTTCTACGTGCGTTGTAGTAAGTCGTCTGTCGGGTGTGCGACTCCTCCGACTTGCGACTCACCACAGCACGTAAATTGACGAGCTCTTGAACTTTTCTTTTCCATTCGTCCAGAGCCGCGTTCTGCTCCTTAGCTAAAGCTACCAACTCTCGATCTCTTCGAACTGTCAAAGGAAGCAATGACTGCCTTCCATAATCCAGCATTGCAGGACTCGCACCCACCATGCTATGCACAGCTGTATTAAACCCAAAGTTGAGCTCGGGCAAATGCTCATTTCAAGTTCGATGACTTTCCTCAATTGAAGTCACGAGCATCGTCTTTAAAGAGCGATTTACCCTCTCGACAGGATTAGCTTGTGGATAATAAGGTTCTGTTTCCACTAAAAAACTATCAATGGCACGGTTCTTAAACTCCGTACCATTATCTGAGAGAAAAACCTCAGGAGCTCCGTATCTCATAAATACACGTTCTCTGAATTCCTTTAGAACTGTCTTCGCATTGGCTTTGCGAATGGGTTTCACCTCTACCCATCGCGTGAACAAATCCTGAAAACAAGGATAAATTCAAAACCTTGAACAGATCTTGGCAAAGGACCCATTATGTCACCTGCGACCACTTGCCATGGTCTCGTGGCGGTCCTTCGCCCCCTAAGCCCTGCGGGTGCTCGCTGTTCGACTTTGCACTGTTGACACACTGTGTATTGTCGAACATATGCTTAGACATCCTTAACATGCTCGGCCAAAAATATAAATTGGATATCCGAGCATATGTTTTCTCTCTCCCAAGATGACCTGACGTCGGCTCGTCATGCCCTTCCTTAAAAATTTCTTTCCCTTTTTCCTTAGATTTGCAATATACATATACTTTCTTCAGTATTAATCCAACTAATTTAGCGCGTGAAATTCGGAAAGCGAGTACGTGTTTTAGTCTTTATCTTCCGTAATTATACGGATTGGTCGTGTGAGCGAAGGCGTTACTTTTACGACTGTATCTTTTTGCGGGGTTCTGGTTCGAATCTCGGCAAAGTCCTTTTTTTTTTCTTGAAATTTTTGAATATCGTCAGGAATACCATATTTCTTTATATTTAATATTAGATCTGCAGCAGAATAAATTAATTCAAATAGTAAAAAAGTATGTGCTGGTGTACTTAATCACTTTTTTAACATAAAATATTATGTAATATATTTGTAAGAATTTACACTTTGCAGTTTATACTTTGCTATAAATAATGTACAGAGAATAAATTATTGTAATTGGGTTAACTGAAAAAAGAATTTATTTTATTCTCATATATAATTCTACCTTTTGCAAATGGGACTCTTAGGCATAAGTTTTTTCTCTCGAGTTGAACATTTTAACGTCATAAAATAGTTCTCTGATTTTCATATTTTATATTCAATTAGATACAATATAAACGAATTAAATAAATGACTGTTATAAAAAAATAATAAATTAAAAATGAGCCTTAACTACTACCAATTTCCAATGTACTATTTTCTTATAATTAATTATAAAGATTTTTCAGTAACAAATAATATTAACGGGCTTATGTTCATTATTTATAATAACGACAATAATAATCTTTTTATCTCTTTAAAATTCTAAACTCGAGAGCGCCGGACTTACGGTGTAATATCGTAGAGTTTAATTTATATAATTTTTTTCTATCTAAATGTATTAAACATGAGATCATATCATAAATAACAAAATATATGTGGGAGCGTCTACCAAAAACCAACCACAGGGCGCGCGCGGCGTATTTTTCGCATAAAACGCGCTCTGTTCAACTCGCTCACAATCGAACGGTAAGACTCTTAGAAAAAATCAAAACACATAGATCGATAGATTTTTTCTCGCTCTTTCTGGTGGTTTAACTATTTTTTCTCTATAATGCTTCTTTAAGGTCGAAAAATTGAGTCGAATATTTAAATCAAATTTTCTAAAAAAATGTATTTTTTTTTCGAAATAATTTTTTTTATTCTAAAGTACAACTCTTAAGCTACAAAGACCTGAAATTTCAGGATGGAGAATCCAAGTGATCCTGAGTTATGATATATTAAGTACGACGCCGCGAGACCGTACGCGCGCTCTTCATACTGCGCTCAGACGCCCGATTTTTCATTATGAAACTGATTGTTTAATTTTTATTATTTTTTTCCCCACTAGAGGGATTTAGACCTTAACAAAAATATCTGTAGCCAAATTTGATCGCCAAGGTTTTATAAGTTCCAACAATTTAGGGATAAAATATTCTCTTTATGAGAACTTATTCGAAACATTTATTATAAAATGTTTGGTTTCAAACAGTGTTGTAATCCGTTTAACGAAGAAAAACATTCACCTAGGCTGAGATTCGTTTCAGAAGAAGTGAAACTTCGGTTTTCATTTTTAAAGGATGCAGATAAAATTTGTGACACTTGCAGGATAAAATGTCAGGCACAATCCAAAGTAGAAAATGAATTATCGAAAGAAGAATATTATGAAATTGTTAGAAACTTACGGCAAAAGTTTAATGATGAGAAAGTAACAAATAAAGAAAAGTTATTACTTCTTCAATTACTTCCTAAAAATTGGAGTTCTCGTAAAGTTGCTGAATTTTCGAACACATCTCGTTGGCTAGTTGAAAAATGTAAATTATCAGATAATAGAATATCCCATTCATCAGAAAAAAGAGGAAATATACAGTTATCAAATGAAATTTTGAATGCAGTGAAACTTTTTTATGAAAATGATGACAATAGTAGAATTATGCCCGGTTATACAGACAACAAGTGCATAAAAAATGACGATGGATCAAAGAGCTATATTAGAAAAAGACTTGTTTTGTACAATCTCAGAGAATTATATTTGAAATTCAAAGACTTGCATCCTTCATTAAAAATTGGGTTTAGTAAATTTGCTGAATATCGTCCTCAATATTGCGTTTTAGCTGGGGCTAGTGGTACACATTCTGTATGTGTTTGTGTTTACCATCAAAATATTAAACTTCTATTAGCAGGTTTGAAAAATTCTGGAATTTCTTTTGACAAAATGAGTACTTACAAAGACTGTATAGCAGAAATAGTTTGTAAAAATCCTACTTCAGGCTGTTATTTAAATAGGATTTACAACTATTTCTTGAAAGCTTTGATATTAATAAAATAAAATTTCAAATATGGCAGACTACCAATAGATCAACATTACAGACACAAATAGTTCCTAGTATATCATTTATTAATATTTTTTTTCCTCTTTTACATAAACTTAAGGCTCATTCTTTTATTTCTAAACAACAATCTACTCATTTTCAAACCCTTAGAGAATCTTTATCCACAGAATTCTTAATTTCTTTAGACTTCTCAGAATACTGTGCTTTTATTGCCCAAGATGCAGCTCAATCATTTCATTATAACAATAACCAATGCAGTTTAGCAACAGCTGTTTTTTATTATAGAGGACAGGATTCAAAAATTCAGCATAAAAGGATAGTAGTTTTTTCAGATAATTTAACTCACGATGTGGTAGCAGTTAATTGTATCCAAAATATTGTTATAAATTATCTCAAACATTCTTACAATTGTGTCAAAAAACTTATGTATTTTACTGATGGAGCAGCGCAGCATTTTAAAAATAAATACAACTTTCAGAATCTCCTTCATCATTATGAAGACTTTTCTGTCGAAGCAGTATGGCACTTTCATGCCACCGCGCACGGAAAAAATGCATGTGATGGCATCGGTGCTTCTGTTAAAAGTAACGCCAGACGCGTCAGTTTGCGTAAAGTAAATGATGATTACATTTTAACACTCTAAGATCTTTACAATTGGCCAAGTAATTACTTTAAAAATATTGTTTGTTTTTTCTCATCAAAAAATGAATATTCATTAACCTTTGAAAAATTAAAACAACGATTAGAATCGGCAAAAATAATACCAGGAACACAATTGATTTATTGTGCTACATTATTAGCGGATACCAAAAGATTAGAAATAAAAACGTTTTCAGCATCGAAAAGTTTCGAATTATATCCACCGATTAAGCAAACGAAAAAAACTGCGATTAAGATTGAAAAGAAAGAAAAGAATGTAAAACGACCTATTCGATCTGGCTTATCAAGTAATATGAAAATTATAAAAGAATCTAAAAATGTTAATGATTTGTTACAAACAAAATTAATTTAGTTATATAATAACTAATTTTAATAGTTTAACAGAATAAAATACTGTAAATGTTAATATAATTTATAATATTTGTATAAACATAAGCCCAGGCGTAGCGCAGAGGTATATAGATAATGGCTCATCGCAGCCGATAGCACATGGATTCTCCATCCTGAAATTTCAGTACTTTAGAATAAAAAAAGTTATTTAGAAAAAAAAATACATTTTTTTAGACAAACTGGTTTAAATATTCGACTCAATTCTTCGACCTTAAAGAAGCATTATAGAGAAGAAATAGTTAAACCACCAGAAAGAGCGAGAAAAAATCTATCGATCTATGTCTTTTGATTTTTTCTAAGAGCATTACCGTTCGATTGTGAGTGAGTTGAACAGAGCGCCTTTTATGCGAAAAATGCGCCACGCGCGCCCTGTGGTTGATTTTTGGTGGACGCTCCCATGTATGTGACATTTTAGGGTGTATAAGAAAGGCCTAGAATTTAATTCATTTATTTTGTATATAATGACACAGCCCCACAAAAAAAAATTGAAAGTCCCAAAAACTTGACCATGGTAGTTATATATTTTTGGGGTCGCTGATTCCGAATCCGGGATCAGTTTAACCGCATTGGATCTTGGTCAAGGTCATTTCAAGGTCCAATGTACAAAATTAGCGGTAAACAAGGTTTAACAGTACATACATATGTTTTTGGGGTCGCTGAATCCGAATCCGTTTGACCCGATCACCTCAGGGTAAAGGTCATGTCAAGGTCAAATGTACAAAATTAGCGGCAACCAAGGTTTAACAGTACATACATATGCTTTTGGGGTCGCTGAATCCGAATCCGTGGTACGTTTGACCCCATGGCATAGTGGCCGTAAACATAAAAAAAAGCATTAAATTCTAAACCCTAAGCCCTTAAACCCTAAACGCTTAAACCCTAAACCCATAAATCCTATACCCCTAAACCCTAAACCCTTAGTTAGGTACATTCAAATTTGTTAGAAGTATATGCAATTCAATAAAATACCCATAAAAATTTCAAGCCCATTATTCTTTTTTATGGTAACAAACTATTTTATTTTCAATTGATCTACGAAGTGGATTACGCTTCCGCTTTTTTGATGTTGATGGTAGATCTCGTTTCAACGACCAATAGTAATCTAATAACATATTTATGTCCCATCTTTCTTGGTACCTACGCTCCATTTCCTTTATATCTTGGTGAAATCTTTCTCCCTGCTCTTCGCTGTAATCACCTAGGTTTTCTGGAAACTCATCTATATGGGAATATAAAAAGTGTAATTTTAGATTCATTAAGCAGCCTTGATTTTTGTAACTATTTACCAAATTAAATACTATTTGTTGGTAATTTCGGCTCTTATGATTTCCAAGAAAAATTTTACTTACCTCCTTGAAACATAACCATGCTTCTTTCTCTGTATGATTCATTTTCGTAACAAAAATTTCATCATTTATCATCCTAGGAATCTGAGGGCCATCGAAAATTCCTTCATTTACTTGTGCAGATATCCTCTGCATCTTCTCTTTCATCAATTGACGATTCATATATAGGTTTTGTAACACTTTCAACGCTAGCGTAATTAATTTGCGACTTGTTACTACTATAATTAACTCCATCAAAATTTGTATTACGAAAATAACAATCTTTTTCCCCACAAGGTTCTTTCCATATCACAGGCACTTTCATTTTTATTTCAATATTACCATTTTACCAATTTGTAGCATTTACCAACATAAAGCGCATATGATTTTAGGAACCCAATCAATTTCATCATTTTTCATTTTTAAGTCAAACATTTTCTCATACTGCTTTTTAATATTTTGACTGATTTTTCTTCTATTTTTTGGGGTCTCACACTTGTTACAAATGTAACAAAAACTATCCTCTCTCTCACACTTGCTACATTTGTACATGTATATATATGAATCGCCAATTGATGAAAGAGAAGATTCAGAGGATATCTGCACAAGTGAAAGTATGGATGTTGAGTAAAATTTAGAAAGAGATGATAAAGATGAAATCGTAGAAGAAGAAATGCAGAGAGAACCTGAAGAAGATGTTATTGCGGAAAAAGAAAAATCGCCTGATGAAGACAGTAACGTTGCTAGTACGAGTGATACAAGTGACGAGGAATACACCCCCTATAATGCTAAGAACGAAAAAGGTCTACTTACACAAGAAAAAGAGAATGATCTCATACGCGATTTGGGCCCACCAAAAGATGGGGCAGAGTACTTGGCTTCATGGCTGAAACCAAATACTAATGAAGCTGGAAATATTAAAGTTTCTTACTACCGAGACAGAGATAAGGAATATCGTGATTATTTCGCTTACGATGAAGAATTTTCCTTAGTGTACTGCAAATATATAGTTGAGTTGATGAATCGCTTTAAACATGGATGTTACAAACCCAACGAGTGGAGACTGTTCATCGATTCGTCGAAGAGAAGCTTAAAAGCTGTTCTATTACAAAATACAAATGTTTATGCAGCCATTCCCATAGGATATTCGGTAATACTGGATGAAAAGTACTGTAACATGGAAGTAATATTAAACCGAATAAAATACAATGATCATAAACGGCAAATATGTGGGGATCTTAAAATCATAACAATACTTTTAGAGCAACAATCGGGATTCACAAAATATCCTTGCTATTTATATGAATGGGATAGTGGGGATAGAAACAATCATTGCATAAAGAGTCTCTGGCCCCTAAGAACAACATTCGAACCAGGTTCTAAGAATATAAAAGAAAAGCCACTTGTTGATTCATCAAAAATACTAATACCACCTCTGCACATTAAATTGGGACTTATGAAACAAGGGGTAAAATGAATTGAAAATAAGTTTGTCATACATGGTTCTACTGAATTTGATAGTACCGTCACTTTTAGTGTCGATAATATCCGGTTAGGAGATGATGACTACAAGTAACGCCACATTTTATTCCAAGTAGTTCTCGTATTTATTTTTTATCAATATTCCGAATTAAGTTTGGGCTAATTGAACTCGTAACGTCGAATATATGATGATAAGAAAAGTGTCAGCTTTATCCGGCCTCGAAAGGGTTTGTCCTAATTTGCTTGTTTCTGTATATAATTTATCCTTCACGCGAAGTATTATAACACAAAAAATTATAAAAAATTTTGTATTAGTTGAAAGATGTTTCTTGTAGGTGGTCCATTGTACTTCATCGTCATCTTACTTTTAGTGTCGATACTATCCGGTTAGGAGATAATTATTTCATGTTATGCCATATTTTATTCTAATTATTTTATTATCATCAGGTATCTATTTTTCTGATTTGTTTCGAAAGGAGGCTCGGCTGATTAAACTTGTAAGTTGAAATCTATGACTATTCTAAATTTGCTTTGTTTTGTATGCTGCCATCCTGGATACTGAGACATTCACCAGGAACATAGTCTTCAACAATACACGAAAAACTGCGGTGATCACATAGTAGACTCAACAATTAGCCACCTTGGACTCCTGGACTCTCTTTAAGCATTGCCTGTATGATAGAACTTAAATAATCTGGCTTGGGGCATTATAAGATGTAATTTGTATAATTTAAGGTCCTCATAACCTATGATAAATGTTTAAGGTCGTCATAATCTCAGATGAATGTTTTACGTCCTCACAAGATTGAGGACGGTCCTCGATACCTACACTACGTTTTCGAGATTTTGTGGAAGCGTCCTTAAAAACAACAGAACAGTCCTCGAAAACTACTTTACACATATCAAATGTCCCCGAAAACTACACTATATGTACATATATATACCCTACTAATCCCTACGAGGTTTCCTGATCGCACACTAGTAAAAACAAATGATCGTCGCCTAAATGATTTATATTAAGGCACCAGACACATTCGTGTCAGGCGACGAATTACCAAACTTCACCCGGCTAAATTTGCAATCGAAACTCTCCCAGAGAAGATTCTGTCGAGCGGCTCGCTGGAAACGTGCGAGCCCTCGTTGCGCTCGTCGCCTGGAATTCTCAGCCTCACTGCTTCTCGTCCTTCCTGGCGTCGCTAGCTGGATGCGCCGCGTAACACGAAAATTATAATTGGGGTGATAATCTATTGAGGAAGGGAAAAAAGCGGTGGACGAACTCACAATATGGTATGGTTCTCGTCGCTAGTATTTTCCCAAAGAACAAAATATATGGTGCTGCTAGGCGGTTAAGATGCTGCTTAGAATCACTATCGCCTGCTGCTATGTCTGAGTCTAGACAACAAGTGTCGTCTTCTTGGAAGCTCGCTTGACGCATTCGTCTTCTCCAAGTTTTCTTTCTTCGGCGCACTCGTTCTATCTCTGTTGTTGTCTCTGTCACTCCAATGCCTGTTGTCAGGTCCAAAAATTCTACTCGCGTAGTCCAAAATTTGATTCGGTTATTCCTTTTGGAAAACCTAGGTGCACTATCTCTCACTTTTATCTTAATTAGTCCGGTCGTCGTCGCTGATTGGCTCCTGAGGCTGACCTAGCTCCTTATCTGCGTCACTATAGCTCGGGTAATTCGAACCGCGTCACGCAATAATGTTTTATACAAATTTCCCCAAATATCCCCGAATACCCTATGGAGCATGCGCATCGTCTAGTCGGGAACTCGGGGTTTCGTGTGCGCAGCATTGTGAGCGCTTTCTAACGCGCTATCGCCGATTCTCTCTTCGCACCGTTCGTCCGTCTCTCTCGCTCTACTGGCGGCATTGCAAATGGCAGCCAGTTTTCGTTCCTCGCGTATTCCGGTCGCTATTAATTCTCTTTGATGGTGGTTCATCTCGTGGACGCTGTCGAGGTCGCGCGCATACTTCAAGTGGTTAAGTGCGGGTGGGTGGCGACACCCTCGTCGTCGTCTTCGTCGCAGTTCGGCGCCTCTTGCGCCCGGCATCGGCACCGGTGTTGTGTGTGTGTGTGTGTGTGTGGGTGGGCCGCCTCTTGGCCTCTCTTCCTCGTCGCAGAGAAAGTACGTGCCGGGGCGGCGTCCCACCTCGTCCTCGTCGCTGACCGTCGGGAGTGCATCAACTCCTGACCTCTTTCCTGGGTCGACGTGTGTACTTGCACGGACCGGCCGGCCTGGGTCATCGTCGTGTGAGTGTCGCGTGTCTGTGTCTGTGTCATGTGTCACTGCAGGAGGGCCCTCGGAAAGAAAGAAGTGTTTTCTGCTGTTAGAAAGGTGTTCGGACACCTCTTCTCGGCGACGCTGCAGGTTGTTCGGCGAGGACCTGCTGCCAGGTATCGTAGTGTATCATTCCCTTTCCTATCCTATATCCTAATCCCCCTTTGCAGCTGTGCAGCAGAAGTGGATGCAGTTATGCAGCCACTACTGCTCAAATTGTTATTGTTTTGCTGCTGTTTCTCTCTCTCTCTCTCTCTCTCTCATTGAATTCGCAGTCCTAACCTCAATCCCTTTCCTATGCTATGCTTTGTTTTTCTGATTGTTTTCTTATTTATGTAATCCGGTGTTTTAGGTGGACACCTGGACTTCAGTGATAGAGGATCGCGTCACCTGTAATTGTGCACGATAGTCGTGTCACAAAGCTCAAAAATCGAGAGCCAGCTGGAACCCGAACAGCTTGCAAACGATTAAAATCACAAAAAGAATTGAGTAGATAGAGAGAGATAGAGAGATACACAGACAGAGAAGTAGAATTTTTAAATAAAATTTTTTATCGTGTCAGCACAAGTACATATACATATAGTAAATGTTTGCAGAAATACCCTTTCTGTGTGTGTATTATTAATCTAAAATTTATAAAGTATATTCATAGTTATTTTTTATGATTAAAGATATTTTATAAAATTGAGAACAATTAATTATTAATTATTAATTATTTTTTTAATTTAAATTAAGAAGTAAAATAATAATTAGGTGAAATTATTAATAAAAAAAAGAGAACTTTACCACTTCCGAACTGATATCACTACTTTCTTTAGTTTAAATTGTACATTAGAAATTGGAAAATTTATCTGAATAAATAAAAATGTGACACAATTTATATGCATTAATTTATTAAATGTGTTTAAAAAAGCATTAGGACATTTTATGCAAATAAACAGAAGCGAGTGGAAGAATATATTCATACTTGCCAAAATTATATCTTTTTAAAGGTAGGTTTTAGGGTCACAGATTTCACTAGTTTCCAAAAGATATCAGATATGAAAAAAATGTAATATATGAATATAATATAAACGCAGGTAGACCGCCAGATTTTTATATTATCTATATTCCGATCTTATATTAGTTCTAAAAATATATAACCTTTTTTAGTACCTCTAGGCCATGATTTCTTATTAAATCATTTACTAAAAACCACTGGTTAATATTTTGTCGCAACATATTTATATAAAGTCCAGAATTGACAGTGTTGAAATATACCATTTATAATTTTAAAACAACATTAACAATATCTTTCGATATCGAAACTCAAAAACCTTCCTTTCAGTTGTTTCATATTCCATAGGGGACATGTTATTATTAAATATTACACTTCTACTGTATATACATATACAAATAATGAAATAAATTAAAAAAATTAATAAATAACTTAACATAGAGTCTAAAGTACAAAATTTGATTAACTTTTATTTGAATAATGAATAAATAAATCATCGGTTAATTATTTTCTAACGCTAAAAAGTTCATCTCGCGCGCTTCACCATAGAAAAAAATTATTTTTAAGTAACACAAACAAGGATTTATGCATTCATAAAAATATGAGCTTGTGTAAATCGAATATTTTAATTTGTGAGGGACTCAAACTCAATTTGGGATACACACAAATGATAAAATAATGATGTCAAGATAGTAGTCGTACTCAATGTCTAGGCGTATAAAGTCGCCGATGATGATGTCTAGGACGCTCCATAGCTTTTTATGTCTAGGTGTAGAATTCAGTCGCTGATGATGATGACTGCGTAGCGCACTCCAAAGCTTCTTGCGTCTATGTATGGAATTCAGTCGTACTCGATGTCTAAGTACATGATTTTTTTTCGACGTCGCGAGTTCCGTGGTGCTGGAGGTTAGGTAGGCGCAAGTGCTCGAGTGTGCCGTTTAGCAGCACACTCAACAAGAAGGAGCTTCACATAATCCATTGCTGCATATACCTCATTTCGGAACAGCCTAACAGCGAAATCCAGAGGAAGCAGACATCTTTCCTTGGATCAGTGACTGGACAGGTTATAGCGCACTTCGAGTCGCAACGCGAAACGACACTATAAAGATACGCGTACGCGCGGTTGCACGGTGGTAGCTCAAGGTCGACCTCGCAGCCCTTGCATGGTGGTAGCCCTTTTCTACAGATCTCTAGAGCTGCGAACCGACCGTATGTGTAAAAGGCACATGGCGCTCGACAAAGAGAAACGACCGGCGTAGGGTAATGCAATGATATTTACACTACTCAATTTTGTGGCTAATAATAATAATCGAGTTCAGACGAACTGCTCCACGCTCGAAAGGAAGGTTTTCGAGTTTCGATTTCGAGAGTTATTGTTGTATGATGCGGAAGAAGGAAAATAAAAGATAATTTTTTCAAATAGAAGACAAAATTAATATCTTTATTTTGAGACCGAGTATATTTCGCACGTACAAGTGTTTAATTACTTATTAGATTTAGACTTTTACGAAGATGTTAAAAAGAGTCAATTCAATGTATAATATGTCGCGGTGCGGTCCCTTGGCTTAGTACAGTGTGACTCTTATTTGCCACCGTGACGCTATTGCGTCACTAGATAAGTAAGTCAACGATTCTATATACATATATACACGGAAAAAAATTTGGTATTGACAAGTACAATGCCGTCCAGTGTTGGTAATATCAGAGTACAGCTATGTGTGTACTCACGCAATACGACATTTGCATCTATGAGGGCTCCAATGCTTGAAATCTCCGATGAAATAACCTCAAAATAACCTTGAAAAAACTGTTTATCTGAAATAAAGTTATTTTGATTTCAAGCATTGGAACTCTGAGAGCTCCAAGCTCGGAATGTAGCGAGTACAGCCTATTTTGTACTGTAGCACTACCAATTTTGTCTTGTAAGAAGCATATATTTGGTACTGAACCAATACAGGAGTAATTTGTACTTTTAGATCGCCATAGCTTGGCTTCTAACAAAGCCAAATTTTTTTCTGTGTATAAAGTAAGAAAAAAAAAGAAAATGAGAAAATGAAAGAGAAAAAAAGAGAGAAAAAAAGAAAGTGAAAGAAAAAGAAGTAAAAGAATAAAAAAGTGCAAAAACATATGACACTGTATTGTTAAAGTAATATGTATACAAGATTAACTTGGCGAACCAATACCATTTGATTACCGTACGTTGACGGCTACACTACACTTTTAACATATAGAGTAAAGATGAGTCTCTACGAGGAATACTTTGACAAGCAAATAAGCGGTGGTGGGGTAATAAGTCGCAGTGGTGGGGGTATTGATCGTATCTATGCTGGGTCGTCTTACCAGAAAGGCCATGGTGGCATTGGCTCTTTTCTCGCTAGAATACTCAGTCGGGTTCTCCCACTCCTTAGCCGCGGAGCTAAGGCTCTTGGTAAAGAGGCTTTGCTTACAGATATGGACGTTATGTCCGATGTTACCACTCAGAACACACCGCTAGAGAATCATTGCGCAACCGTGTGCGAGAGTGTGGTGACAGTCTGTGGTGAAAATCTGGATAAATTAGTGGAATCATTTATCGCTGATTCAATCGCATACTGTGGATATATTCTCGCTCGATCAGATTCTGCGGATGTGGACGAAACAGACAGCACTTGTTTTTAATACCGATAGACATACGAAATCCTGTATGCATTGATTCAGCATTTACGTTGACGAGTCTGGACCTGCTTTGTATTTTGATAGATGCGGCATGCAGCCGTTTATACCGGATCGCTTGCGAACAAATTGTAAACCATTCCGATGGAATCCTGCGCAATTACAAAGTGAGACGTCTGACGTGTGCGACCAATTTTGTATAAATTTCTTGTATTACATGAGTTCAGGTTTAGGCTTCCAGAAATTTCTCGACAATTTTTCCGCCGTCTTGCAGAAAAACGATGCGATAGCCAGAACTCACGTTCAGTACAGGAATGCTGACACAGTCTTTACCGGGAACGGTCGATGCTTCGTCAACTGTATGCAAAATTTACTTAATACCACGTACTATTTAAACAAGTTGTGTACAAAAAGACTTTTGACTGGTCTACCGTGCAGTGGCCATTTAGAAGACAAGATAGCGTATCAACCGATAGTATTTCTGAAAGGTCTAGACAACTACGGTGTTCCATTTGACTTCGACAATTGCAGTACGTCTAAGAACATCTATCCAGACATCAACAGATATTTTACTGGTCACGGCGACGATTTGAGAGATAATAAAATTTATGATTGATAGTGGATACTGAGATACATATTTTTCGGTACAGAAAAGGCTATAGAATTGAAGGATGATCGGCGTCCACTCGCATCGAACGGCTCCGTGACTAAAAACCTTGGCGCAGCATTATCATAAAAAAGTGACATTTGACCGATTGGAGGAGGTTTAAAAGTGCGTAGAAAATTATTCAACGTACTTTGAGTCTATTAAGGGGGTTTCAAAGTCCTACAGCTACCACTCAAACCGTCTTACCGTGTTTTACCGATCGGATATGAATAATTAGTAATAACTAAATAAATAGGTAAAAATTATACAAATCCCAAATACAGGCGCACTTCGTCTATTAATTACACAGGCCCACAAAAAAAAAGTTTCCTGCGCGGTAGACCAGACCACGTGAATTTAATGTTTTTGGGCTCGCTGAATCCGAATCCGTGGTCCATTTGACCCGGTCACGTCAGGGTCAAGGTCAGGCCAAGGTCAAATTCAGAAAATAAATCGCAAACAAAGTAAACTAGTTTATCTATATGTATTTGGGGTCGCTGAATCCGAATCCATTGTCCATTTGACCCGGTCACATCAGTGACAAGGTCAGGCCCAGGTCAAATTCAGAATATAAATCGCAAACAAAGTTAACAGGTATATCTATATGTTTGTGGGGTCGCTGAATTCAAATCCGTGGTCCATTTGACCCGGTCACGTCAGGGTCAAGGTCAGAAGAAGGTCAAATTTAGAAAATGTATCGTATATTTCAGGTGTTTGGGTAGTAAACTATATAATTTCGTTAAAACGCGCCATGAATTCCATGTATTTTTTTCCCGCTGAAAACAAATCCGTAACCCGATTAACCCCTACACGTCAGAATTTTTTTCTAACCTCAAGAAATACCTTAAAATCCACCAAAACCATCAAATACGTTGCTTTATCTGTAAACTATCTCTAAAATCCCATAACCACTCAACCCCACGACTCTTAGATATCTCAGGACCTTACCTCGATAACTCCAGACATTGCCCAATAAAATCCGATTATCCCATAACCCGATAACTCCATAACCTAAGACAATCTGCTCTTCCTTACTCTTTTATCCTCAAATGACCTGTGAAGTGGATTGCGTTTGCGCTTTTTACTATTGTCAGTGTTCTCTCTTTTTAATGTCCAACAGTAGTCAGCCATCATATGTGCATTCCACCTACCCTGATAACGTCTTTCCATTTCCTTCATATCTTGATGAAAGCGTTCTCCTTGTTCTTCACTGTAATCTCCAAGATTTTGTGGGAAGTTATCAAGATGCGAATCGAGAAAATGCAACTTGTAACTCATTAAACAGCCCAATTTCTCCTAGTTTTTGAGCATTTCGACTACCAATTCCCTATAGTTACCACTCTTGTGATTACCCAAAAAATTTTCAACTACGCTTTTAAAGCTCAGCCATGCAGCTCGTTCTTTCTCGGACATTGTGTTTTATCGGTCGGATATGGATAGTTAATAATAACTAAACAAATACTTAAAATTATCCAAATTCCAAATACAGAGGTGCACTACCTCTATGAATTATCTATTACTTGGCAAAGTTACAAGTAATATTTCAAGTACACCCTTAAAAATTTCTGCACTGATAAAACGCACTCATTTCGATGCAAATACTTATTTTATCGGTGCAGAAATTTTTGAAGGTGTCGTTGAAATATTCACGTGAAGTTTTTCTAGAAAGATAATTAATAGACGAATTGCACCTGTATTTGGGATTTACATAATTTTACCTATTTATTTAGTTATTACTAATTATTCATATCCGATCGGTAAAACAGTTTGAGTGGTAACTGTAGGACTTTGACACCCCCTTAAATGCAGTGCACTTGTATTATTTATAAAGATGCTTGCTTTTACTATAGATAAGGGTCAGTCGCTTCATAATGCACAGATACAACTTGTAGAATGTCGACATCTTAAGGAGGTTGTAGATAATAAAGTAACGTAGACATTTAAGCATTGAAAGAAAAATCTAGAAAAGATATATAAACAAAGAAAAACGAAGAGAAGGATAAGGGTATACGAGTTTTATACGAAAGTGAATTTATAAATTTATAACGTTACCCTCTTCGGGTCAGCGCCGCATGCTGACGAGAATCCCAGGGTTTTATATATTATAGAAGGTAGTGAGATGCGGGTACTTTAAGATCAGGTGGTTAAATAAATGATCAAGAGTATTAGTTTATAATCAAAAAAATGTAAATATATTATAACAAAAAATGAGTAAAAATAATACATAAAAGTTTGTCTGTGTTTTATATCAAATGCGCACAAGCGCTACTTATTTATGCCGCCCCGCGTCTTCGTCTCGTTATTGAAGCTATAACAAACAAAATCAATGAATCTGAGTTAATATTACTGGCTCGGTATATTTCGAGGCATATATTTATCTATATACTTATTTATGTATTTCTTTAGCGTTCAATTGTATAACCTTTTAATACTATCGGGCTAAACTATATCTACGTATCTATCTTAAATATTATAATTGAATCGCGTCTATCGCGTAATATAAGTCCCGTTCTTTGATCGGGCGGAGTATTCGGGATAGTCAGGATTGACTGAGAGACTCTTACGAGAAGCGCCTCGAGTCTCTCGACGGGACCTCGCTACCACGAGGGGCACCTCGTGGAAGCTCGGTTGAGGGAGTTTGTGCAAAAGCGAGGAGCGCCTTGGCTTTTGCACAGGAGACACGTATAAGGAGCACCTTATGCGTGTAGTGGCATGACGTTCACGAAGAGCACCTCGTGGATACGCCCAGGAAATCGAGGGGCACCTCAATTATCGGGATGTGTGCTCGTGCTGCAACTGGGTATACTAAATTGAGACAGAGGAGCACCTCTAGTCTCGGCTGAGCGTAGCCTTGCTGCGGCTTCTCCAAGTAGCACCTTGGCCGAACTGACGATTAACAGCCAGCGCGAGTCATTATCAATCGTCGCGCTGAGCTAGGTAAAGTGGGGAATCATTACATGATAGATGCGATAGCGCGCGTAGTGGGAGAGTCGCGCGCGCTCTCTCTCTCTCTCTCGCGTGCGCTCTATCGCGAAATTTCGCGTGTGCGTGCGTGTCTTTTCACGACGCTGTGCTATCGTCGCAAATTTATTCTACGAAATTATATTGTTACACTACGAAAAGATTTTGGCTGCTGTAAATTATAGGTTTAGTAAAACATAAAAACTGTCTGTTTCGACGAATCTAAAAATGTTGTACATAAAATATATATGTGGAAGTATGCAGATCGAGCTGCTTGGCGAAGTGAATGGGAGTAGATTGCTCACGATCATGAACGTTTTCAAATGCGTATTATGCGATTACGTAGAATTGTCGGACCTGTACATACCTGTAAATTGATGAAGTATGTAAATAATAAATGATGTTAACTTTTACATAGAATTTTTAGATTTATGAAAACCGTTTATCACTTATCAATCCTTTTTTCCATAACACAAAAATTAGAAATAAGTTACTTTTTTAAATTTTAAGTATATAATTGCTGCTTTTTCTAGTAAATTTTTATTGACAATTAATTTTCATATTATCTTAAAACGACTTTTTTCTTAATTTATATATATATATATATATATGTGTGTGATCTCTTGAAGGGATTAAGGGGTTCAGGATTTTCTCTCTTCTTACTGCATCAGGTCGTCTGCTTCTTTCAGCATCGTCCGGTCGTCCTCTTCTTTCGGCATCGTCCGGTCATCCTCTGGACAGAATCGACCTCGACACCTACGTTCCTCTGCATCGGGTGAAGGAGTCTGAGCTCAACCCAATGTCCTTTGCTAGTATGCCAGGGCAGGGGAGCATTTTGGGAGGCTAGTACCTTGTTATCCTATGGGTAGTCTCGACCCCAGAGCCTACGTTCCTCTGCATCGGTGTAGGGAGCTTGCTATTCGATAGCCTGGCGCCCCGCACTTCCTTCTCGTTTCTCCGCCCTCCTCTTCTCTTCCTTTCGCAGCTCTTCGATGACTTCTCTGGAGAAGTCCGTTGTTGCATTCCATGCAGTTTCTGATGCGAGAATTTGTTGCACTATATTTTCTGGCGTAATCGCCACGTCAGTTACACTTTCGAGCTTCCGTCGCTGTAGGTCAAATCTCGGACATGTGAAGAACACATGCCTCGCGTCCTCCTCTATTCCTCGACATGTTGGACATTTTGGTGAGTCCTCGTATCTATACTTGTATAAATATTGTCGGAAGCACCCGTGTCCCGTAAGCATCTGCGTCAGGTAGTAGCTGGGATCTCGATGTTGGCGGTTGACCCATTCTTCTATACGCGGTATAACTGATGCGTCCATCTGCCCTTTTTGGAGCTGTCCTACTGTGCCTGCCTGCGTTGTAAGCTCTTCTGCCTTTCTCTTCTTCTGTAGTCATCTGCATCCAGCTGCCTCTTGTTTCGGTGCTCGTACATTCTCCTTTGTTTCTCGGCTAAGACCTCGATTGGCAGTATTCCTGAGATTACGTGTGCTGCGTCCCTGGAGACGGTCCTAAACGCACTGGTAACTCTTAATGCAATTTTCCGTCCTACAGGGTATATCCTCCTTTGGTACTCGTGCAGCTGTACCGCCCTTGCCCAGATGGCAATACCACAGGTCAGTATCGATGTAACTACTGACGCTAGGAGGGCTCGTCGTCTCGGTTTGGGCTCACTTACATTTGGCATGAGGTGAGATAGTGCTCCTCCAACTGCTGCCGCTTTGGAACTGGCATGCTCGACTTGATCCTTGAAATTGAGGCGTGCATCGATCATTACCCCCAGGTAGCGGATGGATGGCTTTGACTCAATTTCATGCTCGCCGACTTGCAACTTGATCGTTTCGCGTTCTTTTCTGCTGGTTATAAGCGTTACCTCTGTCTTGTGCTTGGCCATCTTGAGACTTGATTCGTTCATCCAGTCGGCATACTTGCTGAATATCACATTGAATAGGTTTGATGTCCTCAAGGAATTTGCCCACGATTACAAGGGAGACATCATCTGCAAAAGCGACAGGCGTTACCATTCTTGGTATCCTCAATCTGAGTAGGCCATTTTACATGATGATACATAGAAGCGGTCCCAGTGCCGAGCCTTGTGGCACTCCTCCAGTGACTCAGTATACTATGAGTCCATCGTCCGTATCATACTGCAGGATTCTGTCAGTAAGGTAGCTAGCCACTAGCTTTTGCAGGTACTTTGGAATACCAGACTGGTCGAGTGCTTCCATAATTTGGTCCCACCTCGCAGAATTGAACGCGTTCTCCATCTCCAGCGTCACTACTGCGCAGTATTTTTTCTCGCCGTTTTTCCATCTATCTGCTGAGATAGCATCCGTTGTAGTGTTGACTACTAGGTTAATGGCATCAACGGTTGACCTTCCTTTCCGGAATCCGAACTGTCTTTCCGATAGGTGTCCTTCAACTATCACCTCCATTCTCGTATACATGATCCGTTCGAGGACCTTGCCTGCCGAGTCTAACATGCAGAGAGGACGGTATGCTGATGGTTCGTCCAAGAAGAGAAGAACAAGCCTCTGCAGCTTCCATTTGCCTGGAAAGTAGCCTTCTTGTAGGCACCTGTTGTACATGTGGAGAAACATGTCTGGTGCCATCTTTATCGCATTTTTCAGGGCAACGTTTGGGATGCCGTCGAGCCCAGGGGCCTTCTTGTTTCCCAGTCTTGCACTCGCGACCTTTCACTCCTCTAGTGTTATGGGCGGTATCGGCTCTCCTAGGCTGAGGTCACCGATTTGGAGCTCCGGTTGCTGCGGGAAAAGATTTTTGACAACCCTCTCTAGCAAAATCGGGCAAGTGGGTGCAGACAGTGGCTGTGTTTTCACCCTTTTCATCACTGCTTTGTAGGGTCTGCTCCATGGATAGCGGTCTACCTCTTCAACGAACTCTTTCCAGCAATGTGCCTTACTACTTTTAATTGCTTTAGTCAGATTTAGTCGCGCTACTTTATTACACTCCTTCAGGTCTCTACAGTTCGGCTTTTTCCTGGCTCGTGTGGCTTTCCTTCTTGCTCGGATGCTTTCCTGGCGACTTTTGGCCGTGTCATCATTCCACCAGTCTTTCCTTTTGATGGACCGTATCACTTCTGTACTGGATGGTGATCCCGCTTTCCTCTTTGGCATGTTCTGGAGGGGGCTCTGCCAGAGTGTCCCTCCTGGCGTCTGGAATAGCTCTTTCCGGACGTTGTCGAGCTGTTGGACTCTCTGTTTTGGCGGCGCAGACTTTCGGTTGGTCTTCTTGCCATTCAACTCTTTTTTGATGCTGGCTAATGCGCTTCTTACTTTATACGCAAGGGCACGAGTTCCATCATTCACGGTCCTCTTTTTCTTATCGTCTAGTACTTGAATTAGGAGCTGTATAGCCTCCTCCATTCGTTCCATCTTGTTCAGCATCCCATTTTGGTCTATCATCTCGACAGCTTTATTTCCTGTCAGCTCATCTCTTTGGGATATTACATCCGCGCTGCCATTCGCTAGTATTCCCTCACCAAGTGTTGATGTATTACTCAGGGTACCACCAAACTGCGTTTTTTCATGTGAGGTTTTCTCCTCTAGCTCTCCTGTAGCAGTAGATTCCGTGAAGGCCAGGTTTCCTACCTCCGCGGCTCTTATAATGTCATACGAGATGCCTCCCCCAGAATCCTTGAGGCTTGTGGCCGCCATCAGGGCTTCCACCTGATCGGAACGGCCAGCAGGAATGGAACCCGCCTGAGGTAATAAGTTCGGCTCGTACGACATTTTTCAGCATTGACAAAGAGCGGTTTTTGTAGAGGACGCCGCTCCTGACCTGTACCCCAGGTCGAGGGACCCTTACGAGGTACTACCACCCGGGTCAGGTGAACCCCGAGCCAGAGCTTCGTCAGCCGTGACCGTTATAGCGTAGCTGCGAGAGCCTTGACGCGACGGTCGCATTGCCCAGGAAGCAGGCCGTGGACCTGAAGTTGGCGTATCTCTCACCAAGCCATAATGGCAGGGATCTGAGTTATCCTCCCTGTGTGTGTATGTGTTTGTGTGTGTGATAGTGGAACATTCAAATGATTCTCTTCATTCGTAGCTGCAGCGGGACAACCTGATTTTGGAAGATCTTTCACACTACCTGTTAAATTGAAGCGATCAAGTGTTTTCTTAACAATCAACTTTTAAATTGGTCCATTTTTTTCTAGAAAACATCTTTAAACCATCTCTCTTTATCACCGTAACCTCTCATTATGAGAATACTTATTCGTTCTCGCTCAGTAAGTCCCAACATTGTGCTGTTTAAAATAATAATATTCAAGTGGTTAATCAAATATAAAAATAAAAAACTAAATTAACTGAAAATAAAGTAAAATAGAAAAATTGTCCAAAAAAGATTTTTTAATAATTATGAAATTATACTCATACCTTTATACTAATGCAAAAATTGCAAAAATTAAAATTATTGCTCTACTAAGATTCACAAGAATTGAAAGCTATTTTACATACACAATATTTTCCGATAAATATTATGTATATTTTATTACTAAAATCAGAATAGCAAAACATTACGACATTCGAAAAATCCCATCAAATACTCTTATAGATGTAAATGATTTTTTCATTAGAAGCAAAATATGTATATTTTCTCGAAAACCTTAACGGTCTGATGAAAATGAAAAGACTCATAGAAAATTGATTCAAATATAAGGCTATTTTATTTGGACCTCTGTAGCATGCAAAATGTTTTGTACAAAGAAATAACTATTCCGTGGATTTACGTAAAAAATTACATTTGAAGATTTAAGAAGTCAATGATATGGATTAATGGGCCAATTCGTGATATGCAAAAACCCAAACCAATATGGCGTTGAACTATTCAAACTTCATGAATCTGTCCGAAAATTTGCTCTAAAGGCTCTTCGTGATCACTGATTTTGATACGGGTTTGACGCTAAATTTTTTTAGTTTAAGTAATATTTTCCGCAATATTCATTTCCGGGGTCAAAAATATACGGTCTCATTGAAAAAATAGACTTAACCTTCAAATGACCTTGAAGATCAGGGTCAAGGTCAAATCCAAGATCACCGTCAGATAGCTTAGAAAGAATTCAATAAACCAGTTGTTTTTCTTCTTCTCTTCTATCATCAGTTTTCGAATAATTATACTATCCCTTTTATTTGACCTTTACCATGACCTTCAAAGGTAATATTATTAAAATGGCGAAGAACATATCTGAATGTAAAATTTTCCGCTCTATTCATTTTCGATGTCAAAAATATATATATATATATTAAGAGATAGATAGGCAGATAGATAGATATGAATTTATTTGCAAGTTTCTTACAAAATTATATAAAAATGTAATAATACAAATTTATATCATTTATAAAATATAAAATATAAAATATTGCACACTTATTCGTCGGTGATATCACAGCCGCTATTACAGAGTCTTAAATACTAGAGAATTATCACAGAAAGTCAGTCTTATAGTTAATAGTAATATCACAGTTTGCAGTTTGTATAAAACAATTAGTTCAAAGCATATAAATTTATATATAAAATTGCGTTAATATCTATCAGTCAAGGAGCTAAGATTAAACACATTCACACTAAAAATGTATCACTCTATCCTCTCACTCATCCCTTAAATACACTCATACCAATAAAAGAAAGGTGTATATGAGACGGTACATAATAAATTAACACATAGAAATGTTAATTGAGTTCGAAGAGGTACGCCTTAACTGCGTTCTTAAGTCTACTGACGGAAGGAAGGTTCATAACCTCAGCAGGTAATGAATTCCAAAAATGCGCATCTTGAACTTGGAAAGATCGCTTTCCAGTCTAAGTGCGCATTAGGGGAGGAGCGAGTTCTTTTGTCACTCCTCTCTTGGGGCCCCTGGGTACATATCTAGAGAAGAGGCACCGTAGATAGTCTGGGAGATGCATGCGCATGATTTTGTACATAAGTACCGCCATGAAATACTACCGAACAGTAGTCTAGGTGAGGGAAGAGCAGTGCCTCAGCAAGCCTCCTACGCAACACCTTGATGGTATACTTCCGGAAAAAACGGAGACTATAAAACATACGATTAAACTTTTTTGTTAGACCATCTACATGGGGTCTCCATGAGAGCTTAGAATCAAGTAATACACCGAGGCTGCTGACAGAGTCAGAGTAAGGAATACCGATACCATCTCCCAAGTCAATGCGGGTGTGCTCCTCAGAGTAAAAATCTGTAACGAATTTGTTGCATCCAAATAAAATTGCCTTAGTTTTGCCCACATTGAGTGTGAGAGAGGCATCTGCCGCCCATTCCGACACCGCTCTGGCGGAAAGCTGGAGCCTTGCTTTGCCCTCCTCCAGACCACTACAGGGAACTTGAATATATATTTGTAGATCATCTGTGTAAAGTAAATGCTGGATACCTCCAGTATGTTAAACGTCACGTACGACATTAATGTAGAGGCAAAAAAGAAGGGGACCCAGGACTGAACCCTGTGGTACTGCTAAATGCTATAGCGGGTTAACAATGTTAAAATTGCCTAAGAGTGAATCGTTATCGGGGATTAGCCATTCGAAAGAGCATATTTGGAAGCTCTCTCACCTAAATTTTGAGACCCCTAATTGGCAATAGAGTGCTACAATAGTAAAAAACGTGTTTTTTGGAAAATAATTTCTCCTGCTTTACTGTTTGCTCCAAAAATTCTGAAAAAATTCATGGATATCAGATTTTTTGCTACAAAATAGCCTGATTTTTTTCAGATTTTTTGGATAAAAATCGGAGTCAGAAAATATTAAAAATTGAAAAAACCGTTATTTTTCGCGTTTTTCCCATGTTTTTAGCACATAATCCCAAAATTAGATACTTCAGTAGGTACTAAAACACCTAAAAATACTCTAGGACCCTTTTCCTGTATGCAAGAACACCGAAAAGTAATCTAGAAATTTTTCCCAACTCCTAAAAGTTCATAAAGTCAAGTATTACTTCCACCAAAATCTATATTTAAAACCATACTTTTAACAGTGAGTAACTCAGTTTTTTTGTGTGCTTATCGTCATTTTATGTCAGTTAATGCATTCGTCAAGTTCAACATCAGAATACTTTTTTCAATGACTTGTAACATATCACATTTTTTAATATATTTTTATTTCGAGAACATATAACATATTATATATAGCATTGCATTCTGGTTTATAATTTTTACACCGTCATTTTGAAGATTTAATACATATAAATTATTATTTTGAAATTACGATATTTCTTTGGTAAATCTTCGATCAACATTATACTCATATTAAGGACCATGCGCATTATACATGCAAAACCTTTTTTTTCCAATTTTTTGTAGTGTTAATAGTCAACAATATTGCTACGAAATTCATTTGTAATATTAGCAATATTAGTGCAATATTGGTTGAATGTCACTAAGAAAAATATTCTTAGTATTTTTCTTTGGTAACAATTAAAGTATAAAATGTACAGTACAGCATATAGTCATCATGTAATGTAAATTATATTGTGTATATTTATATAGTTTTAGAATAAGTAAACTAATCTATACATCTTTACTTGCTTAATATTTTTTATGCCTTACGTTCTTTTGCTTATAATATCCATTACGAAAATCGGCTGCAGCGGTAGCTGCAGCGGTGGTTGCAGCGTGACTGCAGCTTTATTGCGAAAAAAAACTACAAAATAACAGTTGAATACAATTTATTACTACGGATAACATCCGGTACAAGTAAAAAAATAATCAGAAACAATAAAATATTAAAATTACTACACCTTATACAAAATCATCATTCATTTAAATCACACAGTAACGTAGCAAAAGAGAACAGAGAAATAGAGTCAGTGAAACGGAATCATTTTTCACGATCATTAATAACTCTTTAAGGTGTTTTCCTCATTTTTCATTCGCTTTATTGAATTCTGCACCACAAGCTGCATCAGAAATTTTTCCAGCTTTGAGTTACCTCCAAATCCATCATATACAATTGAAGAATCTTGCTCGAGAATTCTGAAATAATAAATTTTTCAATTAATTACACCCTTAGACTACCTTCTACTTATCTTTTATGTATAGTTTCTATAAGTATTTTATATTGCTTTATAAATTATATCTACCTTTAACACTGTATCTGATTTCTTAGACGAAATCATGGTTCAAATCAGCTGATTATCACCTGAAAATCATACAAAATCAAACATCTTATATAGTGATTGCTTTGGACTTAATTTTGATTTATTGATCAGGCTGACCAAATTAATGTAAAAAGATTGTAAGACGATAAAAATATATTATTAGATTTATAATCTTTTAGTTAGTTTTTTTTTAAAAAATTAAAATTAAGAAGTGTAAAAATATTTGTTGCCATTAATAAATTTATTCCATCAACAAAAAAAATATATGAGTAATAATCTCAAAACATAATTCAAGTTTCGACACTTTTGAAAATTTTAGAACATTCATCAAGTTTGTAGTTAAATCATCTTATAGTCAGGCTAGCCAAATATTAATGTAAAAAGATTGTAAGACCGATAAAAATATGTTATTAGATTTATAATCTTTTAATTAGTTTTCTTAAAAAAAAATGAAAATTAAGGTTAAAAATATTTGTTGAAATTAATAAATTTATTCCATCAATAAAATAAATGTATGAGTAATAATCTCAAAAAATAATTCAAGTTAATAAAAAGATGTTTATTTTATTTCTAATAAATGCTTATCCGCTCTGAATAGTGAAAACTGGTACCTGTTTTGAGCAATCACTAAATCTGCATGTGTTTTTGCTCTGTAGGTGTTCGTAACTGCGTTTAGAAAAAATAATTTTATATCATGCTGCAGAAGACACGATTGTATACCCACAGATTCCTGGACCATATTCTTCATAATCAGCATTAGTATTACAAACAGTATAAAATTCATGGTATCTCCATACCAAGCAGCGTAATGTTGTTTATGATGTGTGATATAACACGAACGTTAATTGGTTTTGGCTACAAAATATATGTCTTTTTTATAACTTGTTTTATGTTAGTAGTTATACACCCACTATGGCCCGTCATAACAAACTTGACCTTGACTGCCAGAGTCTCGGTGCAAGTTTGCTGACGGGGCACAGTGGGTGCATTAGTCTCTCTATTGCACATACGTCGAGGATGAGTCACTACCCTCCCACGTACGTGTAATAGATCTCTTTCTCTCTCTCTCTCTCGCTCTCTCTCTCTCTCTCTCTCTCTCTCTTTTTGCAATTGCGGAGTCGTGGCTTGGCCCAATCGTCGACGACAGTCTCGTTCGGATTGACGGGTACAGTCTCGTGCGTCAGGACCGTAATATTCATGGCGGTGGTGTTGCCTTATATATAAGAAATGACTTCAAAGTCAACGTTTTATCTACATCTAAAAGTACGGGTCTAATAAAACCATCTATACCGGAATTTCTCATGTGTGAGGTGCAAAGGGGCAACTCACCGCCAGTCTTGGTCGGAATAGTTTATCGGCCCACAAAAATTGCTTTTAATAGAGACCCTGATTTTCTCTCTTCCTTACGGGATTTGTGCGGCAATTATAGTCACAAGGTTATCATG